>JAFBMS010000392.1:0-77500 GCA_019788955.1 Albula glossodonta | reverse complement strand
TTTGCGAGTTTGTGATTACTGTGCAGAGAGGCAGGATGCGATCTGCGGCTGTATAAACCGCAGGGTGAGTCACATGGGCCCGGAAGGTGTTCAAAGTGAAGTGTTGGTCCAGTCTGGGCTCTGACCCGTCAGTCAGCCGGGATAAGCCCATCTGCCAAAGGCCTAAATATAACCGTAAGCGTTAGGACAAGCTGATTGGACAGCAGTGAGTGAAGGTTAGTTTACACTCGGCCCATCCCCATGTCTGGTGGACCGTTGGAGCACTGCAGATGTCTTTGAGAACAACATTTAATGTATGCTCAGAGTTACTGTGGGTGAGGAGTCAGAATGACTGTGTTTTGTCTCGTCTCGGAGACGTAGACCCTGACTCCGCCCCTATCTCGTGCCCCCCCCACAGCTGCTGTCCTTCTGCCTGACCGTGCTCAGCCGTAGGTTCGAGTTCCAGGCCGACGCCTTCGCCCTAGCCATGGGCCGCGCCGCGGAGCTCTACTCCGCCCTCATCAAGCTCAACAAGGACAACCTGGGCTTCCCCGTGGCCGACTGGCTCTTCTCCACCTGGCACTACTCCCACCCACCCCTGCTGGAACGGCTCCGGGCCCTGGGGGGCCCCAAACAGGACTGACAACCCTGGGGCAGGAGGCCCCGCCCACCGCTGTATGCCCATAAGGGCCTCCACCTATGACATCACCATCACAACCCTCTCTCTCTCTCTCTCCCCCTCCCCCTCATTCCTTCTGCTACCCTCAGTGTCTCCTCTCACTTCCATTCCTTGTTCCTTTCTTAAGAGTTTAAACATTCATGTTTCCACCAGGCTCTCAAATCCATGACATCAGCTTCTCTCTTGCTCTCTCTCTCCCCCTCTTCCTCCCTCCCTCTCTCCCTCTCTCCCCCTCTTATTGTCCTCACACTCTTCTCTTCCATTCCTCTCCTTAAGTCCTGTCTTAAAGGAAGCTAAGCATTCACGACTCAGACACACTCAAACCAGAAGCGGCCAGGAGCAGCTTGCTGCTCTCAGGTGAAAATGAAAAAACAGAGTCCTGCTGGTGTCTCTCAGTGGAAGCCGGCCAGTCGCTGGCCAGGAGACGCAAACGAGGTCGTTTTTCAGCCCATAAATGTGACTGATGTCAGGTTTCAACAGGGAACCCTAATGAGTGTTTTTTTGATTGATTGATTAACGGTTTCTCCAATTTCTTTTATTTTTTTTAACTTGACTATTATTTTATAATTCCCCGCTAATTTGGGTGCCAGTTTAATTGGTTTTGAACTCTGTAATTTCTCCCTCCCTCACCTTTTTACTCACAGTAGAGCCCGACACTCTTTTTCTGTCTAAACACGAGAGATCCAGGCTAGTGTGGATGTGTTAGGAATTTGGGTGAGCAGAACCAGCGCGGCTGCATGCTCCACCCCCAAGTGTTGAGCTCGGCTCCTGAACATGTGCTCCAGATAGGGAATGAATCGTCTGAGAGTGAAAAGGCCTCACACGCAGGCGGCAGTCCTTACCTGACTGGTGTTACCTGTGCTGGGCTGAACGTCTGTGTGGGGTGGGGGGGGGCCTGAAATACAGGGTCCTGCACATTTGGAGGAGTAAAAGTGTATCACTGTGTTTTATACCCCACAGTGACGCTTACCTGTGCCTGCGATGGCAGATCCTGAGCACGCTCAGTTAAGCCACATCACCTCTGGCCAGCAGCGATTTTTAAGTCATGCTGGGGCTTAGGAAAGCAACTTAAAAAAAGACAAACAGTTTATTTTATGTTGTGATCTCAATAATTTGTAACACACCTAAGAGTTCTTTTTTATGTCCTTTTTTGTAAAAAAAAAAATATATATAAATAATATCAAACTGAACAAAAAAGGGGTCTTATGTTAAGAATTGTAAATATATAATTTAGGTTATTATTATGGCGATGGCAAACGCGAAATTGGAAGGAGTATTTAAATCAGTTAGGAATCTTCTGTTTTTGTGTTTTGACCTGTTTAGTTTCTTTCGTGTTTCTGTGCCTGCGTGCGGAGGTGAGACGTAGTGGCGGTGGCCTCGGTTCTCCTGCCCCGGGACACGGTTTCCCAGGATGCAGTGCTTCTCGTGGCCACCAGGGGGCACCCTCGCACATCATGCTATTCTCAGTGTTTGATTTGAAAACTGGATGTACTTTTCTTGCAACATTGTGAATAAAACATCACAATACCTGTATGATTTCTTACTTTAAAAAAAAGACAAGGATACTATTATTTATACAGGTTTTCACTTGAACTCATAGTAATATTTATATACATATATGGTGTTCTGTGTAGACAGTTGCATTCAGTTTCTCAGAAGTTCAGTGAATCATAAGCAAGCAAATTAAGTGTTTCCTTCTGCCTTGCATGGAGTACCTCAGTTCTAGTTTATTGATTCTACAGTATCTGAAAATGTATTAAATATATGGGCTTAGAGCATCAAAGAAAAAAATCCACTTAAATATCCAAAACATTTTTAAAATACACATATAGTAACCACCCTTTCGTTTGAAACCTGACAAAATGATCAAGCAAAGGCATGGATCGCAGCAAGGAAGTCAATGTCTGGTGTTTTGAAAGTTAAAACTGAAAGTCCCTTAAATACCCTGCTCTAGGACGAGCTGCATGTCTGCTTTACACAACTATATTCTGTCAACATCACTTAGGTGGCAGAATGTCTTAATCAAAACGTGTCACTTCCATGTAACGGCGTGTGCATTAATTGTGCATAATTGTATCATCAGTCAGTTTTTGACAACTCCAGAAATCGAGCCAAGACTCCGTCACCTATCCCCGAGCGCCCTCTAGCTCCTAGACACTTAAAATGAAAAATAAACCATTACCAACGTGCCGCCTATACCATTCAGCGGGGCTACACTTTACTGAAATTGTGATATAAATTGTGACTGAAGTGTGATACTTTGAATTCTAATATTAAGAAAGACAAGGTAATTATTTTTAAAGTCCTCAATCGCTGAAATGATATCACCACCCACTAACGTACGTTTTCCTACACCCCCATACAGTGAATGGTAGAATCCTCGCTATGTTCCATTAAAATGGACAAGGGCAAACGCGCCTGGCCGTATTCACTGGTACCCTTGGTATAGACATGACAAGGCTGTTAAGACCTTCTTTTAGAGGTTTCCTGGCTACGCAGATCAGGATGTCATCAGACCAGGTAACCGTGTAGCCGATCACGCATTTTACACACACTGTTAACAGTAATCACAATTTAAACAAGCATAACGGTAAACCAAGGACACAAGCTTGAATGGAATATCATACCCTGTTTGGTATGTTAGGCACCATAGTGTTGTTTAAACACTGATAGCGGCAAAACATTTTTGGTATCGGTAACCTAATATTTAATACTAATAAAATGTTTTTTTTTCTGTTTATGTTGTGTAATGTTTTACTCACTGGTTAAACCCAACCTTACAATGCTCGAAAGTCGCTTGCACCTACGCACGTAGCCAGCTATCTATGGCGGACAGGTGTTTGATAACTGATTCTTAATTATAGCTATCGATACACTGGTGAGTGTTGTGAAACACAGTCGGCATACATTCTGGAAGCAGTCAGTCGACATGCGCATTGCCCGAAGGTGATACGAACTTCAAAAAATGGCAGCCTGTGGCAAGATGTACGTCAGACGCCACTGCTTGGCGAGCGCTAACTCAGCCAGAACATGTTTTTCTATCCTTGGTGGACCACCCACTTGTCACCGACAAATTATGCATTGGGTATTTGTATTCATGGTTGATGCAGTTCCACTACAACTTATATAATTGACTGCAGGTGTGTCTCCAAAATTGTGTGCATAGGTGAACGGTTGTGGTATTGAGGCTTGCTGTGCTGTCAGTTGGGCAGTGGGCGATTGCAGTTGCGAAGTTCATTTCTAAAAATGCCTACTGTGTACACGTGACCGAATAACCACTGAAACAAAAACGCTTAGTATTGGCCATCACTTCGTGAGTGCATTGTCATTGTTGCGCACAATGGTACACAACGGGCCCAAATGGCGTTATTGTCATGCCATCTTCTGGACAGTTGCTGTGCCCTTTTGTCACGGATTCTCTTGTCTGACTGTCGCACCAAACCCGACAAACCGTAAAGTTAAGTAAAGATTTTGCCAGGAAGGTTGATCTCTAACCTTCTTTAGTTTTCCAGAGACTCAGGTGTCAGTGCAGCTCAGTAGGTGAAAAGTACAAACCGTCATTAATTGAACCAGCGCGAATTAATTTAATTGCCGCACACTTCAGAGAAAGATTGTACGGAGTAGCGCTTTAGAACTCAGTTCCTGGAACACTTTGTTTGTTCTTTATACACCTATTTAAAATGCATTGTTGTCAAGTTTTGCATATTTGATTTTCTAAACAAATCGCGTGTCACGAGTAAAAAAAGAAATAAAATGTACAACCAATTGATCAGATTTAGATCAGAGTTCATAATCAGTGTGATATTTTTGTCAATAAAATCTAAGAATGACTGACCTCTCAAACTTATGTGGAATGTCCAGCACTGTGGCTTGGCTGAGTTGTTTTACCTGTTGCATTAGTCGGCATGTATACAGTACAATAGGAAAGCCCATACTGTGTGTGTGTGTTGGGTGTGTGTGTGTGTGTGTGTGCGCGCGTGCTCTGTACAGCAGACACTCTGATCGAAGGCTCACCTCTTCAGGCTGCTCCTCTCCCCATCCCTCACCAGCCCTTCTGCTTAGCCATGCTTGTTCTGTTTCTGCTAGTGTGATTGTATTTTTTGTGCTAGGGTTGTTGTTGCTGTTTTCTTTTTTTCTCAACAGCTAACTTTACAGGGACCTAGGCCTGTCTTATGTTGTCAGTCCTGGCACTTGAGATTGTACTTACCTGCAATGTAATATATGTGTGTGTGTGTCCATCTGTGTCTTTCCCATGATGCAGCTGGGGGAGCTGGGCAAAGGAGCAGGAAAGGGAGGCGGGGGCGGGGGATCTGTGAGGGAGGCGGGCGGAGCCTTCGGGAAGAAGCAGGCTGCGGAAGAAGAGCGCTACTTCAAGTGAGTTCAGCGTCCTGAGCACCGTCCCCTCTCCCCAGACATGCTACCATGAGACCGGACACCTCCAGTGCTGGAGGGCCGCAGTGTCTGCAGGGTTAACTCCAGTCCTGGAGGGCCGCAGTGTCTGCAGGTTCAACTCCAGTGCTGGAGGGCCGCAGTGTCTGCAGGGTTAACTCCAGTCCTGGAGGGCCGCAGTGTCTGCAGGTTTAACTCCAGTCCTGGAGGGCCGCAGTGTCTGCAGGTTTAACTCCAGTCCTGGAGGGCCGCAGTGTCTGCAGGTTTAACTCCAGTCCTGGAGGGCCGCAGTGTCTGCAGGGTTAACTCCAGTCCTGGAGGGCCGCAGTGTCTGCAGGTTCAACTCCAGTCCTGGAGGGCCGCAGTGTCTGCAGGTTTAACTCCAGTCCTGGAGGGCCGCAGTGTCTGCAGGTTTAACTCCAGTCCTGGAGGGCCGCAGTGTCTGCAGGTTTAACTCCAGTCCTGGAGGGCCGCAGTGTCTGCAGGTTTAACTCCAGTCCTGGAGGGCCGCAGTGTCTGCAGGTTTAACTCCAGTCCTGGAGGGCCGCAGTGTCTGCAGGTTTAACTCCAGTCCTGGAGGGCCGCAGTGTCTGCAGGTTTAACTCCAGTCCTGGAGGGCCGCAGTGTCTGCAGGTTTAACTCCAGTCCTGGAGGGCTGCGGTAACTCCAGTCTGCATTTTTAATTCCAGCATGAAATATTTGCTAAAATAAACCTACATTAAAGTGCAGCTTTTTGATCAAGCAGAGTGTAGTCAGGCTTGCCCACTGAGTCTTAGCCTTTGAAATGCTACATGTCTTGTGACTCAAATGGGTTTGTCTGTACAAGGTCACAGTCTTCATCCCTGGTTGTGGAGGTCTGTAGTGCATGTCTGATCATTAAAAGCGTGATGAGGTGAAAACAAAACCCACAGCACGCTGCAGGGCTCTGGAATTAGGAATGAGGACCACAGATAAAGGTTGTGGACTAATGCAAGTGCTCTGGGGCCAAAGACGTTGCACATTACAGGCGTGGTTTCTCGTAAAACTGGCATGGATTCTGATGACACATTTGGGCATAGCTGATAATCAGCTGTGGTAGACGCAGTCTCCCGTTTGTGCCATTAAAGCCCTTGTTACCGCAATCGGATTTGTGGGACCTTGATGATCTGCCACTCCGTCTGGACAAATGAGCATTTAAGTGTCATTTGTAGGTTAGTGGGCAGCTCGGAGTCTGGAGGCCAGGTGTGGTAGCGTGTTTTTATTTGTACTGGTCATACTCCGGCTGATTTGCTACATACACCGATGCCACATAGGTCATAAATTACACCTCAGGGAAATATTTCCTTTGCAGACAAAAGAAACAAAAATGTTTTCTGGTGTCATTCATTAACACATGAAAAAATATAACTCAACCGTCAAATCAGACAAATCATCTTAAATAAATGAGCTGAATTTGGCCATCTGTCGACAGAGGCCCAACAAGATCCTTTAACTCAATCTGCAGGGGAAGGACAAACCACTTTGGAACTACAAGAACCATGTTAAAAATTAATTCAAATTATTCAGTATTTCAAATTCATAGTTTCCTCCTCTCCTTTTTGGATAACTTGCAAGTAATTGATGTCATAAAGGAAGAAAAGCAATTGAAATGTGTTAATGTGGTTACCTGTGCCCTGACCCCACCCCCGTGCCCCCAGGATGAAGGAGCAGGAGCAGCTGGCCGCTCTGAAGCAGCATCACGAGGAAGAGATCGACCACCACAAGAAGGAAATCGAGCGGCTGCAGCGTGAGATCGACCGACACAAGGGAAAGATCCGGAAGCTCAAGCACGACGACTGAAAAATAACAATGGGGAAAAACTGCTGGACAAATGCAACACGAATGCCAAATCTGACTCACCGCTTGCACTGTTGTCATAGTTTCGCATGTTAAACTTGTGATTTGACTGTACATGCTAGAGTCGGCTAATAAAAGTGCACCTTTCATTTTCCAAAAGTTAAGTTTTCTTTTTTTTTTTTTGGCTGTTGTGTGACAAAATAAATGTCTGTCATTTATCTCAAGTCAAGTTTATTTGTATGCCATAACATGCATAAAATGAAAGGGGCAAGCTGAAGCCATGGTTCTCTGATTTCTTTGGCTCATTGCTATGACATCATAACTATGAGCCAGATGCAGAGAATTGTGGCAGAATGCTGCTTAACTTCAGGGATGTTCTCTGCTATAAACTGGGTGGTCAGTTACTGTTGTTGACGATCCAAAACCTCATGTAGGTGAGACTCCATGTGCCCATTCAGGGCAGGGGAAATTCTATGGTTCTGTAATAAATGAAGACAGGAAAAATTTTCTGAGCCAAACAAATGCACCCTCAAACCTGAGAGGACCAGTAAGGTTGCGGGTAGCCTGTGCCAAAAACATGTTTTTCTTTCATAGAGCACATCAGTACTAGTACAGGTTAATACAAACTTTAAGGCTACATTTTCCAAATTGACACCATGCCATTACATTAAAAACAAAAACCCAGGAAAGGTATAAGAAATCATGTGAGGTGAGTTAAAGATGTGATCAACTGTTTAAGTGCTGAAAAACAAAATCTACCCACCCTGCAGGACCAGGATTTAGGAAAATACAATTGATCTGTTTACAATTGATCAGGGATCAGGAGAGTCATACTACAACTGACATCAAATCCTCTCACTTAGCCTGTGCAAGAACTGCAGTAACCCTCTCAGGTCAGGAGGACCGGCTTTGAAAATAAGTTGTACGTTATTTTTCCATTATTTATTTGTACACAGACTAATTATGACTAATTCTACAATCTTGGTAAAAAAGAAATTAGTCTTTTACTTAAATCCTAGACGGTTTGTTGTAATCGCCAGCAATTGGTGATTCTACAGTTAAAAGCAATACCATTTGCTTCCAACTACCCAATTAGCCACTGAGTGGATTCATCTGTACAGCAGATACTGACAGACATGCAGGTATTGCATCAGTAAACTGACCCACTTAGAGAGCCAATCACACAGAGGCTAGGGGGTAAATGGAGACAGAATCTGAGAGGGAACTGTGACATCATCACAAAAGCATCATGGATCACAGAATCTATTCTGAGGAAACATGAATGAGTATGTGTGATAGTGGTCACTACCCTAATCCTAGGGGACCACAGGGCGCGCTAGTTTTTTCAACCTAAATTACAGCAACCAGTTGAGACCAAGAAACCAGACAAAGAGTAACTGCTCCCTCCTCCCTGCAATCTTTCATCAATCCTCACACACCCGCAGGACCACAGCGCTCTGCACGCTGTCGCCACTGACTCTACCTTCAGGACTGCCTATTCTCAGTCACATCTCTTTTTTTACTCTGACTCCGAACTAGTGGAATGATCTTCCTGTCACAATTAGGGCAGCAGAATCCCTCATCACTTTCTGGAGAGAACTAAAAACACACCTGTTTATATTGCACCTGGTCTCACCCCATCCTAAGCTCCAAACATTTACTCATCTACCTCTCACTATACCCTCAGACTGAAAATGGCTGAGGATATTATGCAGGTCAGGGTGATACCAGCTATACATCCTACAGGTCTAGGGTTAGCCAGTCCTGATGCGCAGGTAATGCACACTGCTTAGTTGTGCTCGAACGTTTAAGTACAATTTGCATTGGTGTAATTCTCACATTGTTCCTTCAGTCGTTTGAAACTTGCTAAAAGAATTCGGGATAAAAAAAATTGTTTCCCAGCTTGTCCCGTTTCTCCAAAGTGAACAAAGACAGATGTATCTCTGAAAGGGGTGTCGCATTGTCTCAAATATAAGTGCATGTTTACAGTTACACCCTGGAAGTGGTACCCCACGGTTTTTGTGTGGAACTTATTTTTGTCAGTAATACGTCTCATAATAAAGTCAACACCTGAAAGAGTGCTAGTAAACGTTTTGGTTTCGGGTTAACATTTTCGACCATATAGACTAGTATTTCTTGTCCTGTGGAATTATGGGCATGTGGATAAATGTGTTGCGGTAATGAACATACATGGCGATCCTCACAATGTTATGTCTTCTTCCCTCTAAGACTTTTCAACCCTTGTGTTCTTGAACTGCATATCCTTGTGTTTTTACTGAACATCCGATGCAGGTGGCTTGTATGCCCATGTCAAGCGAGAGTGTAATACTGAAGGACACCGTTAAAGGTAAATTATTTTTTCTTCTTTACTTTCAATATCAGCATTAGCGTGACATACACTGAGTCATATGATTTTCAGGTGTTCCTTGAAACAATTTCTACTGTGCCTTACAACATCAGTCAGCTTTCTGATAATTCGTATTTTTGTATATTGGGAAACATCCTGGTTTACCACTGATTATGAAAAGTAGGTTTTGGTTGGTTGTGGAGCAACTTTCCAAGGTTACTTGTCCGATCTCTGAAAGCTCCCGCCATGGGCGAATTAGTTATGCAATTTGATTTTGAATTTACGCACGTTGGAGTATCAAGTTGGACCTTCAGATACGACATACAATCAGACAGAACGAAAACGTTTTACGAATCTCAAATGAAAAAGAAAATGGAAAAGGTTTGACCCCGACGTGATTTGAACACGCAGCCTTCTGATCTGGAGTCAGACGCGCTACCGTTGCGCCACGAGGTCTTGTGAGCAGTACGCATTTCCGTGTCTATTTAAAATAAAAATGGCGCCGCGCCCAGCGGTGTTGCGTAGCTTTTTAGCGCCGCCCCTGCAGTTAGCTCCGCCCTCGCCCCTGATTTCTACATCAGGCAGCCCCGTCCTTCTTTCTTTTCCGACATCATGGCGGACCGATTCAATAAGGTACGAGGCAGTGCTACATGAAAATGGACTGAAAAACGGAATAAAATTGACGATTGGCGTGTTATACCACCTCTAATATGTTTCTGTGACTGTTATATTATACCTGGCGAAAAACTGTAGTAGTAACTTGTATACATTAACAGATTTTGGGATTCTTTTGTACCGCAACTCGGTCACGTTGACATGCGTAGCCATCCTCGGTCAATGTATCCTGGATTGTGACACGCTGTAAGGCCCCATGTGTGTATCTGTACTGTGAATATTGAACCAATTTTGGTGAAGTTGGTAAAGAAAGCATCCATATTTTGTTTGTTTTAATTGGTAAAGTCTAATGTTGTCAGTGGCTGTAGGTGTGTAATGTTGAGGCTGCTGTTAGTTTCAAGCTGTGGGCTAAACGGTAGGCCTAAAATGTTAGACGTTCGTATGCCACTGGAGGCATTCTGGTGCAGTCGTGAAGTCTGT
The DNA here is from genome assembly GCA_019788955.1 of Albula glossodonta. Taxonomy (NCBI): domain Eukaryota; kingdom Metazoa; phylum Chordata; class Actinopteri; order Albuliformes; family Albulidae; genus Albula; species Albula glossodonta. Next base: position 67,196 of record JAFBMS010000392.1, on the reverse strand, counting down.
AGCTGACCCACCAAGCTAGCGAGTATGATGACTGTGCTTCAGAATTGTGTATTGTCTGGATTATATAGAATAGTTTTCCGAGCGTGTTAAATTTAATTGGCAACAAGGTAAAATTGGCTTAGCTAACCATCTTCACGACGACCGGTGCACGACTTGTTAGCAGTGCATACACGTTTAGCTATCACTAACGATGGCATTTTTGTAATGTCAAACGTCTGTAATGTATAAAAACCTGCCAATTTTGTCAGTGATGTTTTTCCACAAATGAGTATTCGAGTTTAACGACAATGAGAATACTTTACATGCACTACCATCTGAGACAAATGAAGCAGCGCACGATTAAACAGTGCGGTAGCAGAGGGGCCGACGGTAAAGCTAGCATTCTTTAGCTATTGCTTCTCCTGGTGAATCTGATCGCTGACCCGCTTCTCTTTTACTCTGAAAGGTTCTGCTGCTTGATGGCAGGGGCCATCTGCTTGGTCGCCTTGCTGCCATTGTGGCGAAGCAAGTTCTCCTGGGTAAGAATCACTTAATTTATACAAATTCAAATTGTGTGTTGAAGTGACCTTGCATAATGAAATCTAGCTAATCGAGCCTTGAAACACGTGGGGGCAGGTTCCCAAACATAAAACTCAATTGTTCATTAAACGCGCTCAACGCGTGTGTAGCACACATTCAGTTTAACAGTTTGAAGTCAGAATTCTCAAAGATACTGTAGGATTGCTTTGGTGAGTACAAATACTGATTTTAGTGCTTGTTTTTGGTAATCCCTAATGTTCAGTAGTGTCTGGTTTCCCAAGTTAAAACTTGGTTGGCTCCAGAACTTGATGGCTTTATGGGTGGGACTGTAAACATTTGTCTTTGATTCACAATGAAATGTAAGGCTTTATTTTTATCTTAATGGACAAGTAGCATTGCAAGACCAGTGGTCCTGAGAAGTACCTCGCTAAACTGATCTTGTAGATTAAAAAAACATAAAACATGCATTTGTGAGGAAAAGTTCTGGGTGAATGATTGAATCCCAGCCTGACACCTCAGTAATGGATATTTGTACTGTTCTGCCAAACTACCTTTTATGGAGTTACATTCAGCCCCATGTAAAGCCGGTTTGTTAAATTCAGTCTTTCAAGAGGTTTGCAGTGTGCTGAGAGCCTTGTGTCTGACACTTGACTGCTGTTTTACAGGCCACAAAGTGGTGGTTGTGAGATGTGAGGGAATCAACATCTCGGGAAACTTCTATCGCAACAAACGTAAGTAATAAGCACCCTGTTTACCGTTCAATACATACTCTGACCTGTTAACGTCTTAAGGAAGACTTAAAAACGCTTGTGATGTACCTGGTATGAGCTTCCGTTGATGCTGCTTGAGCTGCACCTGTGTAGGGGCTCAGAGCAGCCATAACTGACCATGACTGGTCATTGATAAAGTTTGGGTTGAAGCTCTGAGGGCCGCTGGTTTGCCCTTTTCAGATTTTTGGTGTAACAGGGCCACACTTTCCTGACCCAGGTGGTCTGAGAAAGGGAAGCCACACCATGCCTCAGTGATTATCCTCAGGGCCTTTGATTTTAAGTGTGTTTGCATTTGAGGCTGGTCAGGTTTACCCCTTTCAGGAAGAGTGGTAGAATGTGCTTTGGGTTTTTTTTTTTGTTTTTTTTTTTAACGCTGCCTGCCAGTGATGATTTCCCACAGTTAAGTATTTGAGTTTAACGACCATGAGAATACTTGACATGCACTACCATCTGAGACCAACGGCAGCTCAACTCCCCAGACCTGCAGTTGAATTCCGCACCTCCCACCTCTTGTTTAGCCTGGTCCTCTTAGCAAGCCAGCTAATATAAATGCCTGGAGACTGGAAAGGGCGATGTGTGCTCGGAAAGGATGGGTGGGTGCAGGAATTTGAGTCAGAGTTTGAACTCCAAAGAAGTCTGAAGTCACTTTTGCTGATCCATATCTAACGGTATGATTAAGCAGGGACTGTCTGATTTAGGGTTGCATAAAAACATAAACCGACAAGTCGACACTAGGCCCTTGAGCATTAAAGTTAATACATTTTAATGCGTACTTGCTAGCCAAGCAAGTTGATGGTGTGTGTGCAGGATGAAGCTGAGCAGTTGGGGATGGTGTTGGTGGGCTTTGAGTAACCTGCTGTCTTGTCCTTTTTTGAGCAGTTAAGTACCTGGCTTTCCTCCGCAAGAGGATGAACACCAACCCCTCCCGTGGGCCGTACCATTTCAGAGCTCCCAGCAGAATCTTCTGGAGGACCGTGAGAGGTGAGCCATGGTCGTCATGCCACACACTTTGTGCTGGAAAATGGTGACGACTGACTGATTCGGCCTTCATTTTAGCTTCCATAGCAGTGGCTTCCTTCCCGAACAGTGATGAGTTCCTTTATCCCGAATCTGAGCCTGTTTTGATGAGCCAACTTATGGATCTGACTGCTGAGTTTGGGAGGGCCACATTGCTGCTACTGTTGCATGAATATTTTGCACCAAATGGGGGTGAAATGGCATTAGTCACACTTTATGAAGTTAAAACTAGTGATGCAGAGTGAGGTTTCATTGAACTGAAATGGAAGGAGCTACCATATATTACCAGTGACTCGATGATTTAGACCCATGAGTACCCTGTAGTAGAGAAACATTTTTAATTGGCTTAAAGGAGTCCTTGATTGGCAGCTGAGTGTAGCTCCACCCCAAGAGTGGTTCATGAAACCTCATTTTTGTATGAGCCAAGTGTTCTTGAATTGTGTAAATTTCAATTTTAAATTCCTTTCCATTGGATTACCACAAAACGACTGTAGGGCTTCGCCCATAAAACGATGGCCGTTCCCCTAACCACCTGGTCACCTGTAATTCCACAGGCATGCTTCCCCACAAAACCAAGAGAGGACAGGCTGCTCTGGAGAGGTTGAAGGTGTTCGACGGAATCCCCCCTCCTTACGACAAGGTGAGTCGCAAATCTCAGGTACAAAGTCCCAGTCGCTAAATCCTTTAGACCACCCGCTTGGCAGTGGTGCCACTATCATATCTGCATTGTTTTGAATATTCAGTGTGAGAACGTCTCTTAGCAACTGAGGCCACAGCGTAGCTTTGGGAGAGGGGAGGGAGCCCCATGTCAAGCGCTGTCCGTGTCTGTTCTCTCCTGCAGAGGAAGCGCATGGTGGTCCCTGCTGCTCTGAAGATTGTGCGCCTGAAGCCCACTCGCAAGGTAAGAGTACACACAATGCCGGCATCTTTACTGAGACCTGTGGGGGTTATCTTTCCAGGCAGGATTTAGGGTTTAGCTGCCGCTCACTGCTGTAAATGCATTCAGTTTCACAAGGATTCAACTGGATGAAATCCCTGAGGTTCACTTTGCTTTACCTATCAAATTCTGATCGCTCTTCTATATCTGCTAGTGCTGAGTGTCAGTGATGATTTCCCAGTTAAGTATTCGAGTTTAACGACCATGAGAATACTTGACATGCACTACCATCTGAGACCAGCAGCAAAACTTTTTTTTTTTTTTTTTTTTTTTTTTGTTTTTCTCAAGAATCTGAGCTTTAATCAAAGTAATCTCATTAAAGTGATGTGCCTTGTGATTCAGAATGGCCATTGTGTTCCTCAACACTAATGCATGGTCTCTCCCTCCCTCCCTCCCTCCCTCGTTTCCTTTGGTCTGGTGCAGTTCGCTCTGCTTGGACGCTTGGCGCACGAGGTCGGCTGGAAGTACCAGGCTATCACGGCCACTCTCGAGGAGAAGAGGAAGGAGAAGGCCAAGATGCGCTACACCAAGAAGAAGACCGAGCTCAAGCTGAAGAAGGTGGCTGAGAAGAACGTAGAGAGCAAAATCGCCAAATACACTGATGTGTTGAAACAATACGGGGTTCTTGTTTGAGCTGGCTGAAGCCGTGTTGTGGGGGGAAATAACAATAAATGTTTATAGAAATTAAACTTTTGTGGCTTGTTTTCATTGACTGTATGCATGTGTGACTTGCATGCTTGTTGATTGGACACCCATAATTTGTAGATTTGGTTGCTAACAATTTATAATTTGACTTTTCTGTCTTGTTGCATGGCATTGTGTAAGTTTTAAGAGTTGTATAAGCAGGAAGAATGAATGGGAACCTAAGAAGCGATTTGCTGAATTCGGCTTTGTGAATTGCCAGCGTGCTTGATTCTCTATTGTCATTAGGCGGGACAGGATTTGGGTCCTACCGTGTCGTAATTGTTTCAAGTGAATGCAGCTTCTACCCAGTCGTCGCCTAGGTGTGCGCCTCTATTGGATAGCGCCCGCGTCACTCTCGGAGATCCCCTCTGCGATTGGGCCTTAATTTTCTTACGCCATGACCCTGCAAAATGCTGTTGGAGACCCCGTGCCGGAGTTACGTGCGCGCACCCTCTAGACAGGGTCGGGTTGACCGCGAGGAAGTGCCGTGGACGAGCGCCGGAGCTGTCTTCTTGGTTCTCCCGTGGGCAGATCCGAATTATCGCTTCCAAAATCAAAGTAACCAGGTTGGACTGCTTTTTTTGTGGTACACAGCTCTGAGACAAACTGCAGGAGGCTGCAGCGGGATATATTTAGTTGTAAAGGAGCGGTAAGAATTCGCCGGGTGGCTGGTTTGGTTTTCCTCATGGTTGAGGGACGGTTTGTTTGGGCTCAGCGTATGATTTTATTTTAAGGTCCTTATTTTCTCAGCTAATGGTTGAACGTTGGATACCTGTGTGCTCAAATCTAGCTGTAAACTCCATTATAATTATGCAAATGCTTTCTTAATGTTGCTATAAGTGGTTAAAATGTTGCGTTTTCAAGCTTTTCAGTTTTGTAAATTTCAAGGCCTGTGTCGGAAAATTGGCTATCAAAGCGTACCGTTGAGGGGGGCGGAACGGCTTTTTTGTGTACAGTCAAGACGCACGTATGGGTGACCAAGCAAGAGACGGCTACTGTCTGTTAGCTAGATAGCTAACCATTGTCCTCCACGCGTTTTGCTTTGCAGCCATTCTCAAGAAGTCGCTAACATATGTACCAGAAACACCGACATAGATCAATGTAACAATGTTCTGTGACTCGTCGTTGCTCTTTAGCTTATTTGGCTACACAAATGTCTGGCTTTCTAGTTGGTAGGAAGTGTTTTAGGAAGCAGCATGGACAATTGAACGTGTTCGGCTCGCTTACAGTAGGTAGTCAGATGGCTAACGTAGCTGCTCATGGTTCGCAGGCTAGCTACAACATATGAATGATGATGGTGATGATGATGATGATGATGTAGCGGCGTGGCTTACTCGTGTTGCAGCCAGGTAGTTATCTGATTGTTGCTATGGATTTACTGGTAACGCTAGCTAGCTGTAGCTAGCAAGTCGTTGTGTCAGAGACAGACTGGGTGCATGACTCTGTTGTGAAAGGAGCTGTCTAGCATCTTGATAGGCGACGAAACTGCTCAAACACAGACGATTAACCCATTGATGGGGACGCCGCGGGTCACGTCAGTGTAAAATAAGCTTTCTGGCAGCCGTGGTGTTGGTAGCTACTTTAAAGGCATTATAACATTAGCTTGCGTGCTAGCTCATGCTTTCCTTTTATTTGTTTAGGTAGAGCCGCTACGAGCTGATCAGGTAACTTTCGGTTCGTTTTCTAGTTGGAAACCTTTCTTTCCAGTGTGTGGCTGATTCTGCAACGCTGGTGCAATTTAAATGTGGGCTAAAGAAACAATAGCCGCCAAGGCTTCTTGCACTGTAGTCCGCTGGCTTAACAGTAAAGCTGCACACAGTTTTTCATAAATCTTGATACAGTGTGCTTGGCCAGTAGTATGGACAGATTTGCAACATTTCAGGGAGACCTCAGAAAGTCATGTTACCTTCAGCTTGATCGCTGAATAACTCCACACTGGAACATTTTACTAAATGAAAGTAAAGTTATGCTAAATGATGTATGGTAGACCCTTGGTCGGAAAGTAGAACGTGTAGTTAAGATAAAGTGTGCTGTGGAGTAAGGTATTTTACACAAAAAAAAGTTGCGGTTCTGTTGAAGCATTTTTAAAAATTTGAATTCACAATTTAACACTGGTAGCCTTCACATTATATTTAATCCCTTTCTGACGTAAGTAGAAAACCATCTCCATCTTCAGGGGACCTTGATTTTAAGATTAAGTTTTGTACCATTTAATATGAATAAATGATAAACGTTTGGGATTAAGTTGCATGTGAATTTGGATGGGGCGGTGTTATAATGGAGTGTTATTTAGCAATTGTGTTGAGACAGAGAAGCAAAATCTTAAATCTTAAACTGGTACTGCTTACGACGTTCATGTTAGCCGTAATTATAGTAAAAATGCTTAAAGTATTTTATGCGACGGTAGTAATCGTGTTCTGTTTTCTCTTCTACCTGTATTCTGGTGGTATGGTGCTAGGGGGAGAATGGCTGCCGAGGTAAATGGCAACTCAGCGCCGGCGAAGGAGGACGAGGAGCCAATGGATGTCAGCACCACGCACACAGAGAACTACCAGACTCTCATAGACGCCGGCCTCCCGCAGAAAGTGGCCGAGAGTTTGGACAACATATTCCAGACCGGTAGGTCTCCATTCACAGCCAGTCTTGACATTGAACATGTAATTTATTTTTCATTTGTATTTAAGAGTTGGGTTTTAACTCTGATTCATCTTAGACTTCCAAGAACTGGTTAAAGCATTCTATAAAAAATTTTAAAATTCTTTTTATAGTATTGTAAAGAATGATGAGTTGCAGTCGTCATGGTACCTGGCAAAGTAATGACTGTAAGAAGCCTGTCAGAAATATTGCATGGCATGTCTGTGGCTGAAAGTGAGAAAGCCCTGTGCTTGTTTGTGCAGTAATAATACATCTAGCATGTCAGGACATAGTGTGTTTAGGAAGGACATAGCAACAGTGTTCTCAGGGAGAATTCTGCAGCTGAACATGCAGACAGCGACAGTGAAGAGACTGTTAAAACCACTGCAGGCTCAGATAAAACTTATCTTAATTCTTGAGTATATCCTCTTCTGCAGGGGTGTTCAGCAACTTGAGAACAGCCTGTGTGGGTGTAGGCTTTCGCTGTAGTGCTACAATGAAGCCCGATGTTCAACCAATCGGAGTCTTGATTGGAGTCTGTGATTGGTTGCATTGGGTGTTTCAGTGCTAGAACATAAGTTTGAATCGACAGCAGCCAGATTGGAGACACCTGATCGATAAAGTTTTCCTCTTTTGAATAGTTTGAATTGTTTTTTGTATGAACCGTTAGGGCTGGTGGCCTACGCTGACCTGGACGAGCGGGCGATCGATGCGCTGAGGGAGTTTAACGAGGAAGGAGCCCTTTCCGTGCTGCAGCAGTTCAAAGAGAGTGACCTGTCTCATGTGCAGGTGAGCACAGCAGAATGTCCTGGACACCGGCCCCCAGGGGCCAATCCACAGCAGCCTCTTAGTCCCAGTTTCGTTCCAGGCCCCCTCCAGCCCCTCTTCAGGTCCTGCTTTTACATGAACGCTCATCAAAAAGGAAGCAGAGACTGGTGATGTGGGAGTTTATGAAAATAGTTAAACAGTTGAAAGCCCCCTTCATTTGACCCTCAACTTTACTAACACGGTAACTGTGTCACATCTGGAAAAATGTACAAGAAAGTTTATTGGAAAGTGTTTCAGTCTTGGGTCGTTGTGCAAACCCAAGATGTGATTTATAGCTGGAAAAGATCAGGGTGATTCAGGTGGGTCTGTAACCTACCTACCTGCCATTGCCGAACTGTGGTCTGGTAGGGCTTCAGTGTCAGCAGGTTTTTTTGTGGTTTCCTTTCAGTCAGTTGTTGGTCCTGGAAATAAGGCAGGTGGGCTTTTTGGCATGAATCATTTAAGCATGTAAACACTGGAACAACTAGCAGACGTTGTGACCCACCAGCACTGGAGTTGGACGAACCTGGCTCAAACATGGCTTATATAGATATCCCCATACATACGGTTCTTGTGAGACTCAGAGTCTGTTTGTTGTTGTTGTCACTCAGTACTTAACCTTGCAGTCAGCGGCTTTGTTACTTAATTAAGCAATCTGTTTAGATCCCTGCTTAGTTGGACCTGAATTGATTGTGATTTTTAAGTTGAAATCAACACCCTGTAGAGGAGGCTTACGCGACTGAACTAGGAGGTCCTGCGAAGCAAAGGCTAACAAAGAGCCTGTTGTACAAAGTTGTACATCATAATACCAACGCTTCTGTTTTCTTTTTGAATATTTGCATCAACCATAGCAGGTTGTGTGTGTCTCAGGTTGTGTAAATTCAATGAATTGTTCCATATAAAAGGTCCATATGGGTTAGAGGGACAAGGTATCGAAACACTAACTCTCTTTATTTCAGAATAAAAGTGTGACTGGCTTCTTGTTTCTGCTTATTTCAGAATAAAAGTGCGTTCCTTTGCGGCGTCATGAAGACGTACAGACAGCGGGAGAAGCAAGGAAGCAAAGTGCAGGAATCCACAAAGGGTCCTGATGAGTCCAAAATCAAGGTACGAAATCGTGACGTGGCCATGTTGTTTTTGTGCTTCACAGGTGGCTGAAATACTGGTAGAACTTGAAAACCGCAGTGACTCAGAGAGGAAAGCTGGTTTAATAGACTCCTGGGTGGGGGAAGAAGGCCGTCTTAGAGATTAGCGCTTGCACTTTCAGAATGCTGCGGCCACTCCTAGGGTGGCACCTAATACAACTTCATAAGCCTTGAGGGTGTTTGCGATCAGAACGCAGTCCTCGTGCAGTAGGACCTGATAGTGACGCTTCCATCATGTCACTCAGGCACTGCTGGAGAGGACGGGATACACCCTGGACGTGACGACAGGACAGAGAAAATACGGGGGACCTCCGCCGGAGGAGGTTTATTCCGGAGTGCAGCCTGGAGTCGGAACAGAGGTAACAATCTCTCCCATGCGCACATCAATTTATTAGCTATGTTTTATAGAAATCCGTCCTGACATCTGAAATGTTCTTTGACTTATTTAGCTCACGCTGTCAGTTTTACGAATGAAGAATTGATGCGAGTAAACTCAGTCGGTACCAGCGCTACACTGACCTCCGCTGGACATTACAGGAATTGCAGTTGTGTATTATTATCTCATGACTCCGGCTTGATCTCTTTATTTTTGCTCCTCCAGGTGTTTGTGGGTAAGATCCCCAGAGATCTGTATGAGGACGAGCTGGTACCGCTGTTTGAGAAAGCGGGCCCCATCTGGGACCTGCGGCTGATGATGGACCCGCTGTCGGGCCAGAACCGCGGATACGCCTTCATCACCTTCTGCAACAAGGAGGCGGCCCAAGAGGCTGTCAAACTTGTAAGAATGGAGTTGTTTTTTTTACACGCTGCCTTAACCTGTTAGATTAAATGACTCTGCAGAGGAACGCTTGAAGCCTGAATGTAAATGGTGTATGATTGTTTGTGTCCGGGATATTTAGGAAGATTTCAGTTTTGTCTGTACAGACGGTCCTTGACTTATGATTGGGTTACTTTCTGATAAACCTATCCTAAGTGGGAAAATTCTGTAAGTCGAAATTGTATTTAAAACACCTAACCTAACCTATTCATGTAATTTATTGAATACTGTACTGAAAGTGACGCTATCACACCATCGTAAAGTCGAAAAATCGTAAGTTGGACGATGGTAACTCAGGGACTGTCTGTATTTATTTCTGTGTTTTGGTGAGCTTAAATGTGTGAAAATAAACTTGGACTCTCGCCCCTCCACCCCCCCCCCCCACTCTCTGTTTGTAGTGTGACAATTATGAGATCCGGTCGGGTAAATACCTGGGTGTCTGCATCTCCGTGGCGAACAATCGGCTGTTTGTTGGATCAATCCCAAAGAATAAGACCAGGGAAAGCATCCTGGAAGATTTCAGCAAAGTTACAGGTTAGAGAAAACTTCTCTGCTGTGCTGACAAATGGATATTGAGAGAACAACACTGAAAAGTTTAAACTTTATGTAGCTTTAGTGGTGTTTAAAAGTTCAGCCACATAATTTGAGAATAATTATTAGCAGAAATAGCTTTTTATGCCCAGTTGTCACAGACTACTTATCGAAACCTAGCATTTTTTTATGCTCCCAAAGTTGTAATTAGTTGCACTTACCATTTTGGTTTTAATCGCACAGCCCTACTTACTTGTTCAGTGCCAAGATTGAGGTGATAATTAGTGCATTTTTGGCCTTATAGCAATAGGTAATTTTCATATATCACCAGAGTGTCTTTACTTGAAATCCCTCTTCCCTTAGAATGCCCTGCTGTGTTCCGATCACATATCCGTTTCTTATGGTAATGTGCGTTTCCACTGTCTGCCACCAGAGGGCCTCATGGAGGTGATCCTGTACCACCAGCCAGACGACAAGAAGAAGAACCGCGGCTTCTGTTTCCTGGAGTACGAGGACCACAAATCAGCAGCGCAGGCACGGCGCCGCCTCATGAGCGGCAAGGTGAAAGTGTGGGGGAACCCCGTCACCGTGGAGTGGGCCGACCCCGTGGAGGAGCCCGACCCAGAGGTCATGGCCAAGGTCAGTCGCCGGGTTTTACCCGACGTTAGGCGCTAAACGCTCCCAGCCCTGACCCGTTTCCTGACTCAGACCTGGAAACAAAGCTGTACCTCTTTCAATTCTCACTGCAGTAAATAAGTTGTTTCATATGTACTGAAGCAATACATGTGAATTGGCATGAACATCTACATAAGTGTAATTTAACAAAATGATAGGAATGAAGTGTTACTTTGTGGCTGGTGGCTCTTGTAATGTGGGTTTTGGGTACCACAGATTGGGTTTTGATTTGGTTGCTAGTGTATGACAGGATGTGGGTACGGACGCACAGGTTGTGGCGTGTAACCTTCTGTAAAGCAGTGAATGCTTATCTGGATACTCACTGGTTGAATGGCACTAGCGGGGGCGGGGTTAGGTGTACTTGACTGACAGTGGAAACACTTTGTTCTTCCCTGTGGGCTGCCCCAGGTGAAGGTGCTGTTCGTGAGGAACCTGGCCACGCCCGTCACAGAGGAGTTGCTGGAGAAGACCTTCTCGCAGTTCGGCAAACTGGAGCGGGTGAAGAAGCTGAAGGACTACGCCTTCGTCCACTTCGAGGACAGAGATGCCGCCGTCAAGGTACGTGTCCCCTGGATACCTTCCCACAATGCATTGCTGCACTGTCGGGTTGTTCATAGTGCTCTGGCTGCTTCAGGTTTTGAACATGAGGTATGTTAACGGATAACTTTCAATTTCCATGTGTCCATCCTTTTTATAAAAAGGAAGTCCCAGTTCTCCTGAGTGCTTTGTGACCAATAAAATGGTAACTTCTGCCATGTGTAGTAGATTGTCTACCGCAGGTTTTCATTGTACTGAGAGTGATGTAATCTTTCACTGTCATCGCTAAATTTGTTGTGCCTGCTCTGTTCAGGCGATGCAAGAGATGAATGGGAAGGAGCTGGAGGGAGAGGAGATTGAAATCGTCTTGGCGAAGCCTCCGGACAAGAAGAGGAAAGAACGGCAGGCACAGAGACAGACCACCAGAAACACCGGGTGAGTCAACTCATGCTAACATGTTACAGCTTTATGCTAACCAGCTCAGCCGAGGGTGGGAGGGATTACAGAGATTGGTGATGGTGGAGTTCATGGAACTAGTTGGAATGCATGTTAGGGCATGAGGTTGTTTTAGCAAAAAGGCAGAAAATCTATTTAAAAAGCCACACTGGCCATAGTGTCATGGGCAACACCTATTTCCTTACTCTAGGACATGATATGTTGTTCGAAAAAGTTCACCCCAAAGTTCTCCCTGTGAAAAATAAAGTCAGTTGGGTCTTAAATATAGATTGTTTATTATATCCTGCAGTGTAGTTCAGCCCTCGCTCTTGCTCTTAGTAACGAGCCCCTTCCTCCTTCCTCCTTACAGGTATGATGACTATTATTACTACCCACCCCCCCGCATGCCACCCCCGGTTCGAGGAAGGGGGCGGGGTGGCCGGGGGGGCTACGCCTACCCTCCTGACTACTACGGCTATGAGGAATACTACGATGATTACTACGGTTACGATTACCATGACTACCGGGGCGGCTATGAAGACCCTTACTACGGCTACGACGACGGCTACTCAGTGCGGGGGAGGGGCAGCCGGGTGAGCAGGGGGGCCCCGCTCCCACCCAGGGGCCGTGGAGCCCCGCCCCCCCGTGGAAGAGGCGGCGGTGGAGGCTACACCCAGAGGGGCGCGCCCATGGGTGCCCCCAGGGGCGGCCGAGGGGGTCGGGGAGGGCCCTCCCAGCAGCAGCGGGGGCGCGGGGCCCGTGGCCCCAGGGGGAACCGCGGGGGAAACGTCGGCGGAAAGCGGAAGGCCGACGGCTACAACCAGCCCGACTCCAAGCGCCGCCAGACCAACAACCAGCAGAACTGGGGCTCCCAACCCATCGCGCAGCAGCCGCTGCAACAAGGTGGCGACTATTCCGGTAACTATGGTTACAATAATGACAACCAGGAGTTTTATCAGGATTCTTATGGGCAACAGTGGAAGTAGAGACACACACACACACACACACAAGCAAGAAATAAGGGGTTTTAGGTGAAACACACATACATACACACAATAAAAAAAAATAAAAGTACAAAAAAAAAAAAGAATAGGAAATTGGCACCATCCATTGATTGGCTTTGTAACCCGTTACACACAGATACAGAAAATAATAATGAAAGAAACCCGGGCACATAAATTGGCTTGACATCCTCTCATGGTGACGTGTGGATTGGCCTGAAGAAGAGTGTATATACACAACCTTGATGACTTCGTTCTTATCTGTTTTTCCTTTTCCTTGTGGTTTACTTGGGACATTTCTGGCTTTAAACACATGAAAATGCTTTTATTCTTTTTAAAGAAAAAAAATTCTTTATTGATTTGTGGTTTTTGTTTTTTTGTTTTTGTTTTTTTTTTTTTTTTTTTTTTTTTTTTTCGAAGCCAACATTTAAACATTTTAAAAGGTGGACGCTCATTTTTCGGAAGTCTGTGAAGACATTAAAATCATGAGTACTCTGCAGGAAGCAAATACCCATTCCCCCCACCCGCCCCACCCCCCCCCAAAGTCGGACTTCTTCCCTTTCTGATTTCTTACTCCAAGGCATAGGAATTTGCTTGTATATAAAGGCTTAAAGCGAGAGCTTTATTTTCATTTGTTTTGCAGAGATGGGGGAAAAAATCCACAGAAAAGAGAGGAAAAATGGCAAATTTTCTTGTATTAGGAAAGTAACGTTTAAAGTGTATGTTTAGCATTTGTAGAAGTAGATTAATTGTGTTTTTTAAAAAACTGTTATTACAACTTAAAAGCGTTTTTTCTCTCTCAAATTTTGCCCTTCTAGATTTTGGTTTGGCTGAACCTTAATGGCCGAAGCTGTTCTTTGATGTGTTTGTATTTATAACATGTTCTTGTTACATTTCAATAAAACTCAACCATACATCATTCAATTATCAGCTATTTCAAATTCAGTTGTGTCATTACATATTTGATCCAACCAATTGTGAGTTTTTTTTTTCAAGGACTGTCTTAACATGGAAAACTTGCATAATGTGAGTGATCCAACTACTTCTACAATATCTACAAGAAAGCTTTGTGTTGTTGAAACAACTAATAATACAGTTGCAAGTTAAACCTTTGTTTCAACAACTGTTTGTATTCACAAAAATATATATAAAAGATTGGTCCATTACCCCAAAATTGTGTGACACCAAGTCAGAAATTGTGTGATTTTGAATTGTATAGGGCAGACATGCAGCATAGAAAGGATTTTAACTCTCTGCTGTCCAGCTTTTCACACATACTGCAGTCTGTAACCACTTCATTTGGCATTGTCTGAACTCTCATTCAAAGACGTTTCCCAAAAGTGGTTACAAAAAAACATGACAATAGCAAATATGAAATATCTGTGTATATATATATATATATGAAAGCTCCTTATCTAGAACACTTGCCGTGTTTTCCTCCACTTTCATGTGTGTCAGAGAGCCGATGACGATCATTTTGCGCCGTCTCGCCAAAATCGTACTTTGTCTTGAAGAAAGTGCAGTCTTTGGCAGAAACAGGGCTGAATGTTTATGATTCTGTACTGCAGTACACTCTTAGCCTGCCTCCACTTTCCCTGCAAAGCTGCGATGGCTACATGTGGGGGGGAAAAGTGCCATTCAAAATCAGCTTTTGGTTGAGTTGTGTGGCGGTAGTGTTTTAAATTAACAGTAGTAGGCTGTGAATGGGAAGTTTTAGGATGTTTGTCACATTTTTATTTAGGTGTTCAGGAAAGAAATTGGTTTTCCATTTTAGAAAAATATCTCTTTTGCACTGCCCTCCTGGTCACCAAAGTGCTAAAAGGTTAGGAAGATTGGCATCGGGGGGATTGTTTCTAGTGCAGAAGTAAAAAGTGCCTTCAATTTATTTTCTTTTTTCCTAAAAATCAACAGAACATGCCCCTGCCCCTCCTGCCCACCCATAGTAAAACTTTTAGAGTTCCTGTTTATGATTTTTTTCATTATTTTGCCATTTTTTCCCCCATTTCTTTAAGAATTAACATTGTTTTGTTTGTTTTTTTTTTTCATTTGTTTTAAGTTTCTCCTCTTATTCCGAATCACCCAGGTGAAGACGTGACCCCGGCATCCCTTACCTGGCTGGAGGAACACATCTAGCTCTGCTGTGTTCTTCCCCGAAAAAAATACAAGGGTGAGCTTGGTTTCCCTCTTCACCGCTAACTGGAGTTCTCCTCCCAGCCCCCAGGGGGCCTCAGCACACCCACGCCACATGTTTTGCTCAGTACATTTTATTACTTCCTCATTATTTATTCTATAGATTGTTTTTCTTGCTTATGGTAAATAATTGGAACTGCAGATGTGTTAGGACATGGTTCGGCATTATTAGAGAACTTATCCTTTTCTGGTCATTTTTGACCAAAGGGTGGTAAAATGGGCGGGTGGTAGGAACTGATAACTCTCCTGGGAGAAAGGGAGCGATCCATTTTTGAGGACTATGGGCGGACAGATGTGCGTTTACTGAGCAAAACATGGAGACTTTACTCAGTTCTCAGACAGCAGAATTAGTGTGGAATCTTTCTTCGAAGTAGTACTTTTCCACACCATAAGGGGAATTTGGGGGGGGGGTGGTAACTCTGACATAGCTTAGCGTGGTCTGGTGGGGTAGCTGTGATGGGATGTCCGATGTCCGTCACGTCACCCTTTGGAACAGAAAGAATGCAGGTTCCGGGTAAACTTGAGGATGCTCACTTCTGATTGGTTCACTCAAGCAGGACCCTGCTAAGGAGTAAAGGAGTGGTACTGTAGCTGAATCTTTGCATTACATTTAGGTATAAGATATAATAATATAATGTAACATGTATTTTTCATATAATGTATAGTATATATAAGTGTAAGATATAACATTTGTATATGTGTCGTGTATTAAATGTAGATCAAGCCAACAGCTTTCAGCAGTTGGGAGTTGATGGTGCCACACCTGTGTTGCCAGGATTCTGTATTCCAAGATTCTACTTGCAGAGTCCCATGTGTTCCGGAATACTACCTGGAGGTGCGCATGCCTCACTACCGGGAAATAATTTGAAAATGAAAATTTAAGTCCTTAGCTTAACTCAAATATCTGAATATCTGTTTAAGCAAAAGGAGGGCAACCCGTGAGTTCACTGCTCAGAAACAAAGTCTTCATCTGCATTGAGAAGATTGCCATAATTTAATCTGAGAGAGAAACTGTTACCAGCTAATTTTGATACTGTATTTTTTTTAACGGTTGAAAAATGAAAGGATCAGTCTTTCTCTTCTCACCCAGTACCTTTTGTCTGGACTCCATGTGCAGTATAACCAGCCTACATGGTCTTAAAATGCCACCTGTACAGGTGAACAGCAGTGCTTAGATCTCTAGTTGTAGTCTTGGTGCTTTGGCCACCTACTTCAGTCAGTCTGAGCCATTCTACCACACCTTGACTAGATTTATTTTGCATGCACCACAAGAACACATCTTCATAAAAACTGGAAACTTTTTAAAGAATGTACAGAACCTGGGCTGATGACACATATCCTAACTCTCAACCGATAGGGCCTCATGAAAAAAAGCAGACAGGCGGCAGAGACAGAATGTTTATTTTTGTTTCTACGTGCGTTCAATTTGTCAATACGGCGCGGCGCCCACTGGCTTATGTGCCGTGATGATGTATGTAGGACCAGAAGGGCACCTCTCTGCGCTCTCTATGATTGCGCAAGCTGCTCCATGTCTCATTCTTTCCCCTACCAAGTCATGATAAATTTGGAATAATATGAATTTTGAGAATTCGCCTGGTGTTCCCCCTTTAATTAGCACCTAGAGGCAGGTTGATATCTCGCCTGGAGGTCGTATCTGTCCATGTGGTGATGACGGAACGGAATGGTTTCAGAATGCCCTCATGAAATTAGGAACAGCGTAAGCTCACTGCGCCATTATTGTACTGTGGTTAGCAGCGCTAATTGGCTACGCTGTAAAGTTTAATCGTTTGTAAAGGTTTAGATTTAAGAGTCTTGAACTCATTAGTGACGGCATGTATAAAAGCAGTTTTTATTTCTCCCATAAAAGTAGGACTATACTTTGTGCTAAACACGAAGGATTCAGTAGGAGCTGGTCTCCTTTCACAGAGCAGATAGTTTTCTGAAATGGTGCAAAAGCAGTATTACTCACTCGTTCTCCGGGCTATGAAGCGGAAGGTGTATTTTTTTTTTTTATTATTGTTATCGACCTTGCTGAAGTTGGCTTTAGCTCCCAGCTCATAAGATTTTTCAGTACCTTTCATGGGTTAATATTCTCATGTGTTCATAGTTTAATCCATAATATCTGCTAAAATGACCTTAGGTGTAGGCCTGTATATCTGATCTTATCCAAGATAGGCGTGTATAAATTGTGCATTTAGAAATTTGGAAGGGAAGGGGAGGCAAACATAACCGATAAATAATGTATCCATATTGTGTACTTTTATAGCTTCTGAGTGTATTTTCTGTTCTTCTTTTGGAGGAGTAAAAAAATAGTCATGAAGTGCGTACAAGATGCAAAAAAACAAAAAAACAAAAACAAATTACCTTTGAATATTAACCGATTTCCCCAAACCAGGCTTAAAACCATTCAGTATAACTTTAAAAAAAAAAAAACCCTCAAGTTTTCCTCGTTTGTATGGAGACGATTTCAGCTTCTCTGAACTTAAACAGCCTCCTGAGCTAACAGTAATTCAGCATAAATAACCTTAAATAAAGGTCAGGAAGGCCTCACAACCTTGATACTTATGAGTGGAATTAATGCGTGAGGAGCTGGCTGCTGGCTGAATTGGTCTTATTACTATTTCTGTTGTTTGGTGACCTAAAAAAAAAAAAAAACACCAAAAAACACAAGGGTTTGGCTTGGAAAGTCTTCTCATCACAGCACTAATTGTATTTCCATCAACCTTTGTCCTGTAGCGCTAATTTAGAAGCGGGGACTGTATGTTCCTAAGGAGTAACATTGGCTTAGCTGTATTTCTTATTTTAGTTGTAAGGTAAGTATTACGCTAGTCCATAATAACAAATAATACAGCTGTAAGCAGAGACATGATAGCTGGGTTGAAAACAAGCCTCCAATGGTTGTGATAAGGGGCATGGAATTGGCTAATATGCTATGTGGCCGAAAGGCTAATTTCCACTGGGATTTTTAAAGAGGCACAATACCTCAGTATCTAAATCCTTGAACATAATGAGGACATTCTGATGAATATTGTGGCTTTCAGCAAAATTCTTTATAAATTCTTTTTAAAAACTGGGATTGCCAATAACCCATCATGCCCCAGTGACACGTTTTTGCACAGACTGACGGGTAATATGACGATGTTCACTTCACCCAAACTGTCTGAACCCGGAGCTCAGACAGGTCAGGTTTCATGGGTGTTTGGGAAAAAAACAAAATGGCAGGATGCAGCAATGGTTACTGGACCAGTGCTGATTGGCCAGTTAATAATTGTAAAGCAGTAAGGTTCTTACATGTAATTGGTGATCAGGCAATAGCTTGGAAAAATATTCAGCTGCCAACCAATGTGAAATCATTGCACATAGCTGGGATGTTAAAATGGGGGGGGGTTAAAACAAGTTATGAATCAAATAAAAATATTCATGTAATTATCAATAATTTGATTGTCAGAGATTGCAGTTCACCTGAATAAGTCTTAGCCCCACACTTCGGTAGTGTCCTGGATAGCATGTCAGATGGCAATTTAGCATAATATCATGATGTCCTTAACACAACAAACATGCCATATTTTTTGTATTTATGTCCTCCATGGTGGGGGAAAATCAGTAATCAGGTCAGGTTATTTAAATGTTGGCGACTTAGATAG
The DNA here is from genome assembly GCA_019788955.1 of Albula glossodonta. Lineage (NCBI taxonomy): Eukaryota > Metazoa > Chordata > Actinopteri > Albuliformes > Albulidae > Albula > Albula glossodonta. The sequence goes on along the minus strand of JAFBMS010000392.1, from coordinate 48,853 downwards.
CCAATTGGCTGCGTCACTGTATTTGCTCGTTAAGCCAATTTAACAAGAGTTACTGGGACCCTGTGCCGCCTGCCAAGGATTGCCACAGGCATCTGTCTGTACAGGCACAGTGTATTTTTAAAATGCTGTGAGTCATAGAATGACTACCCCCCCCCCCCGCACCCCTCCCCCTCCCCCTGCAGTCTGGTCTGGGGGGGTGCAATAAAAGTTGTCATTTAAAAGCATCATTGGGGGAAAAAAAAATCAATGGAATATGAATCTAAATGCAACCTGGTAACCTGTGCCTTCCTGCTTTGGGCTGCCCCATTTCCTACCATCTGAACACCCCCTCACTCCCACCCCTGCACCCCTCCCCAGACCCCACATGGGATTTCATTCCATGACAAGCTTCCCTTGAACTCAACATCAAGAATTTTGGTAGCTACACTAGGGCCACAAATGCACCGCTATGCTCTAAATTTTGTATGTTTTGTTCTGTCCCCCTTTGAAATATCAATGTTACACCCTGTTAGTCTTTGATGGGTGATGTCTCTTTTAGTGTTTCCGCCCAAAGAGGATAGTTTAATTTTTTCTTTTTCCTTTTCTCTCTATTTTTTTTTTTTATCCTGAATATCATGTCTCCCTGCTTCTATAAACAATTAATGACAGCCTAGGGTCTTAACTGTTATGAAGCAAACTCCAAAATTTCACCAGCTTGTCTCTCTTGGTAAAATGATATCCTTGCAGCCCATGTGAGGTTGTGTAATCGTGGAGGTTTGCAAGGTGTTTTTGTGCTTTTATGTGTTGTTATTTCTTGTGTGTTGCAAGAATGAAAAAAAAAAAAAACCAAAAACATTTATGCTTCAGGTTTAGTTCTTGAAGGCTCATTCATGTTCCAGTCAGCTCCCGTTAATTACTTTAGTTTATCAGTGTACACCTATGTTTGCATTAGCATGCTGCAGTAAAAAATATAAATAATAATAATTATACCCGAATAGTTTCAGGCTTGTACTTTATCATTTGGAGAGAGACTGAAAATTAAAATGAGTTCATCATTTTAATTAAAATGTGTTAACAGTAGTTGTGGCTTATGAGTTAATGGAGAGTGAAATTAACATATGCAAGGCTCAATAGTTTGAACTCCCATGTTTTCATCCACATCATTAGGTGGCTGTTCTTATTCAGATTAACATGTTGAAGTGCTTTGAGTTTTGCTACAAGATGGCTTTGTGCCCGCCTATTAGTAAATAAACTCTCAAGGCTGTCTGCACAACTGATGCGAAGGTTCTTCCTTAGCATTACTTGTGTAAGTTGTGTATGAATAAGGTTTTTATCTGAATTCAAAATGTTTCAAACCTCTTGCTCCTTAAGAAAAACATTACATTTCCTTGATAAGAAAATTACAAAAATTGATCATTTTCAAAACTTCTAAAACTGGATTCTTTGAGTATGCTTTTTTTTTTTTTTTTTTTTAAAGTTGGTGGTGATTGAGAAACCAAGATTATGGACCGAAAAGAGTAGCATAACCTCATCTCTTAGTTCATGAATTTTGATTTCCTTACTTTTGTGTATTACACTGTGGAGTTTATTTTATGTGTGTATATTTTTAATCACATCAGTGCTTCAGATATTTTTTGTATTTTTATTTTTTTGCTGAGACAAAATGTGACTCAGATGGAGGTCAAAAATCTTTATCCATGAACATTTCATGTTCAACTGAAAGGAAAAAAAAACTTAATTTGCTTAAATTGTCCCTATCGTATATATGAACAGATCTGACTTTTCTCTCACAATTTTGGGGATCCAAAAGTCATAGGATTTAATTTTCTTTCCCAATTCTTATGAGGAGGGGTAGGGAGACAAAAGAAGGAACCAAAATCAAACCAAATGAAAATCTGATTTCAGATGACCTCCAAAGCAAAGTGTAAGTATTTACTCTTGTATTTTAACACCTTGCTTTTGTCACCTGACTTATCTAGTTGGAGCCGGCCCCGTCCCTGTCTTGTCACCATGTGGACTTGCTAGGTGGGGTTGCTGGGAGGAGGAGAACAGGAGGACTTCTGGGTAAGGTAGTTTTTCCCCAAAACTGTTGTTTTTGTTTTATTTCTCTCTCCAACCATACAGGTGTGATAGGTACCTCCCCCAAACAAACAAACCCCCCCCCCCCGCCCCCCCACCATCTCCTAGGATCTTAGTCCAGAATACAGGACTTCAAATTCCTGTGTATCTGAAATAACCGGATACACGGTAATGCTTTTATATTTCATGCTTGTAGTGTTTATACTATCCTCCATTCCTCCAAAAGAAATTTTGGGCTTCATGGTTCAGCAGCGATTGGTCCATTGTGTTCACAGAAGGTGATTCAGTTTAAAAGTTCATTTTGCCCTTTTTTGTGGAAGAGTCACAGCGAATGGCAAATTTAATCTACAATAAAGTCTCCACAGAGGAGAAGCAACGATGATGAAGGAGACCACAAAGCAAACAAATGAGCAAAAACTCATTTAAATCACATTTTATCTGCACCCTCCAGAGGGCCTAGCTATTATGGTTTGTATATTTTTTGCCATCATTTGCCCTAATCAGTATCAGAACAAGAGACTAATGTTCTGAACAACTTAAGAGTTTAACTAAAGATGAATTGCAAAGTTTAGTTGCACTTTAGCTGGAGAAAATGGCAAGCAGACAGCAGTGTGACTAAACTGTAGAAAACACCCTCTGGCAGGGCCTGGTTCTGACAGAACTTATCCATCCAAGAACAGGGTATTTTATCACTGACAGCTGATTCCAGTGAGATATAAACCTGCTGTATAAAATGCCTTTTGGGCTCTGATTATTGCAATGTGTGGTGGGGGGCGGCAAGAGATCATGACAAGACATTGAGTAAGGAGCCATAAAAATGGTTAAGAATAATTTCACACTGCTTCTTTTTCAAATTATCTTGTAAGGTTACACATTTGGGATGTCTGAGGCAGTCCCCATTGCTCTCCATTAATATGGGGGAACGGCGTATCACAGCCAAGCACAGTGCTTGTCAGAAAAACAATTCTAAAACTTCCTTAGCTGCAGGGGTGCTGTATGAGTGTTTTTCAGCCCATTTGATAGGCATAATATCAACATTAGTCTGACCTCAGATAAGCAGCGGAAAAACTCATATAAATCCCTCAATATAGACAGATACAATAATCTTTTTTTATGCATCCCATAACTTCACAAGGGCATGATTTATTGCAGTGTGTACCCCTACGCACAAACACGCCACACACACACACACACACACACACACAAACCCTTTCTCTCTCTCTCACACACGCACTGTCTAGAAAAATGTTACTCTGCTCGTTTGAATTGTCATTAAATTAAAAAAAATATATATGAACCTTTTTTGAACCTTCCAGTCAAGTTTGAAGATTTGGTGGCTCATGTGGTCTGCATCGTTAGCATTTCATTTGTGCTTAGCAATCAGATAAAGGCATAATGAAGGTTACAGTAATGATTTGTTTTAATTACTTTTGCATTGGGGAAAAACGAGAAGATTTTTAATTTTCAACCTCGCCGGCATGTGCAGAAACGCCTGACACAGATCTTTTTAAACGGAGAGGAAGTATCTAGGTCATTGCAGCTAAAAGGAGACCTGAGTACAATAATCTTTTTTTTTTCCCCTCTCTGTTCCAAGACAGCCTCGCTCTGCTGTAGGCTGGTTAGACTGCTGTCTCTCGTCTCTCCTGTGAATACTGTCGGCCATTGTGTAACAGCGGCCCCGAAGCTCATTTAAACCTCTGAAAAACCAACAAAAAGAAAAAAATTACTCGAACACAACTGTAAAAATCTGTTTCGAATGGTGCTTTAACAGAAATTACCTGAACGTAAGTGTAAAATCAGTTTTGTATATTTGCAGTGAATTAAATAAAATGGTGAAATATTTGACTGTAGGCAACATTTTACAGAGCAGCAGTAAATCATGTTGTGACAAATAATTTCAGTTGTAAAAAAAAGGTCTTATTAATCTTGGCCCTGTAGTAGGAATGAAAAAAACCGGCCTTATAATTTAGCTTTGAGAAGAGGGCCCCTGCATTACATTTTTTTCTTTGGTTTGGACACTGCATGAAATGTCAGCACTACTGCTGGTTAAACTCCATAGCTGTGTTCGCACTGCGAGCCAGCTGCTGATGGAAGCAGTGTTTTATTGCACTTATAAGCAGTTTTATTTCATGCTCCACATGATCAGGTAACCAGCTAAGGTGAGCTAACCATGATGAACTGCCCTAATTCATCAATTAAGTGCTGACCACCAATGAAAAGTTGGAGACCCTGTGTCTCTCCAGGGCCAGAGCTGGGAACCCCAGCAGACCCTGTGTCTCTACAGGACCAGAACATAACTTATTTAGGAATTATGTGAATGTACAAAAACAAAACAAAAAATGTCATATCAAAGTTTATTTTTTTTTAATTTATTTTTTTAAAGGTTTATATACATTTGGATGCCACTGTTTGTCATTTTTAAGTCTCATTTTCCTGGCTCACATTCTTGTGTGGCAATGTAGTCCGCTGGGAAATTTTAAATTAGTTTTCAGGTGAAGCCAGCGGAAGGGAGTTGGATGGGGAGGTGGTGGTGGGAGAGGGGAGGGGGGGTCAGTTTTGAAACATTCTCAGGAAATATGCGGTTCTTTTTTTCTTTTTTTAATCCGATGCTGGAATCCCGCCGGATAGCCCGAGAGCGGCGGCTTAATTGAGTGCCGGTAATTGAGCCAGACACTGAATGCGTTTGCTCATCAGTCACGATGCCGAAGAGAATCCTACTGATGAGGACGCAGCTGGGGCATGGTGCTTCCGGAAGCTTCCGGCACGCATCTCACCTCACCGCACCTTTCACAGCACACACTCGGTCACGAGACGTCGCTTTTCAGGCGAAAAAAAAAAAAAAAAAACCACATTCACATCTAGGGCAGTTAGCAGATGCTCTTACCCAGAGAGAAATCACACAGTTTACATTTTCACACATTATCCATGCATACACCTGGATGTTTTACTGAAGCATATTAGATGAAGTACCATGCAATTGCGTACAACAGCAGTTTTCTCTGTAGGGGTAGAACCTGTAGCTGCTGCGTTGCAAGCCCAGCTCCCTAAAAATTATTCGTACACTGAAGCCACTGACGAAATGTTGCATTATTTTTAAACCAAATTAAATTGCGATTCTCTTGGACCAAGCTGGATCAGAAGCTGTCCTCTGAATGGGTAAGAAGCCTGTTTCTCCACCCCTGTTTTAGTGATGTTTTTGTTGTTTGTAATTGAACAGAACAATAAAATATTTTGCTAACCAAAATTTTGTCTTTGATCTCAGTCGCTGTTCACTATGTTGTCCATTTGTCATGATTAACACCGTGATGCACACACTATGGTAAGAAACTAATAATATATGGTAATGCATAGTTGTGGTTTTATTGATTTTTTTGTTGATGTGTTGCTATGGAGTTTAACTGTTATGTTCCATTTTAAGTGTAGCTGAGAGAAGTAGTTCTCAGATTCAACCCTGAGTAACTACTGTCCATGCAGGTCTTAGTTCCAACCCTAATGACCTCTAATGATGATTTCTCATCAATTAGCCGCTCATACAATGAAGTTAATTTTTTTATTCTAATTTGGACTGAAAGGTGAAATGAACTGGGTGCTCTGCTGAGACTGAAAGAACTTGGACATTGAGGTTAAACCATTTTTGTAAAATTTAGACTTCAGTTACAAATGAAGTCCCGATAAAACTGGCATTGCATTTGGGTAGGGAATAAGAAAATTATAGAAGAATTTCAGTACATGATTTCAATTTAAAGCGTTCATCACGTTGGCTTTAAGAAAAACCATTATGCATGTTGGGTCCTCAGGACCAAGCTTGAGAACCGCTGTTTCAGCACACAGCTTTGTCATGTCAGGATATGGTTTGTCATGTAATTACATTCCACAGGCACTAGGGGGCAGTAAAAGATCTCATATCTCTGTCCGTCATAGTGGATAGTCATGCAGGCTCTACATTATAATCAGTTTCTCCCTTCCATTTTGTTCCTCACATTGATTATCTCTTGTATGAAAGAGCATGTAATTGCCCTCCTTGAGCTTTCAAACTGGCGTCTCGCTCAGTCGGTTTTCCCTATTTTCCCTCTGAGTTATTCATGAGGGGTTTTTGAGTTAGAGGCAGTGGGTCTGTAGAGCGCCGGCCCAAAGGAATTTGTGGGTGTCGTTTCTGCGACTGTTTTCTTCGCAGAGTCTTGAATTTGCTCCATAATTTTCCTTAACGTGTTGTGCCCTTTCTAAATACTTCCCAAGACTGTCAGCTTGACAGCAGTGTATGCACACACAGGTCCAGTTCTAGATCTTCATTGTCCCTAAAGGAGATATGTATTTGGATGCAGTGTTTTCTGTCTGTCCTAAACATAAGATGTCTCTCTGTACGTATGATTTTAGAGTTAGGTTTCTGAATGTCGGTCTTTCTGCCTGTATGTGCTCAACCTTGTGAGGGCGCCTGTGTAGGCTAAGACACGTTATCACCTCTTTGATCTCCCAGATTTTAGGATTTCCTGCTTGTTGTTTTTTTTTCCCCATCAAGGATGTTTGAAAAGGATTAATGATTGCTTTCTCAGCTGAGGACCCACTGTAAGCAGTCTCAGACCCAGGTTCTGTCTCTGTGCTGGAATCTAAACCCGAGGTTTTATCAACATGACTTTTTGGTGTGAATTCGTCAGACTGATAATTACATTGGAGGTTCCTATAGCAGATCCTTGGATCTTTAGGCTGTTAAATGTTATATGATATGTGCGTGCCCGTGCGTGCGTTTGCAGATTGTGTGATTGCATGTGTGTGTTTGTGTGCATGTGAGTGTATGTGTTAAGGTTTTTGGAGTCTTTCCTCTGTAGCTGGTGTAGCAGCAGGGAAAACCATGCTAAGCCGGCAGTAATTTTCTCATGTTGAACTGTTTGCGACTCACTCACCAGCTCAGGCTAGCTTGCTCTTTATCTTAAAAAAAAGAAAATGGAAAACCTGCCGGAAATTTCCATCAGCCAGATAAAGGAGGAACTGGCCTGGCACGGCGGGAAATACGGGCTGCTGAAGGGTGCAACCCGAGAGGAGAGTGAGCGGGGGGAGGGAAGAGGAAGATGATGATGAGGAGGAGGAAGATGCTTCCTCAAGATTGTGTGCGTGGCTGTCCTCCTTCCAGGCTGCGCCAAAAAAAAGGGACGTAGAAAACCTAATCTCTCTGGAAATGCTGTCTTTGGGACCATGACAGGCACTGTGGGCGGGTGGGTGATATTGAAATAAATCATTGATGTATCCTGGTTTGGTTTGTATTATGAATCACACATAAAATGGAGATATTTGGGGGGGGGGGGGGGGGGGGATTATTTTTGTGTGTCAACGTTTTTGTTCGTGTTTTTATTTTTTTTGATCTGTTCGAAAGACAATCCTATTTTTATTACTGTCTCCAGGTTTTTCTCATCCCCCCCCCCCCCCCCCCCACTTTCCCCACCCCCCCGTAATTTCCTGTCTGCTGTCAAGTGATTGAAGATGTACAGAGGGAGTGCTTGTAGGGAATGTCGCCGTCTCCGAGGGAACGGACTTCAAACCCATACTCCTCCCAGCGAATTCTAGCCCCGGATTCCCCTTCAGGGTGAATTTTCTGCTTGGTAGGGGCAGGCTGTAAAATCGTAGAGAGGGATTTTTATTGAGACATTTTTAGTTTCATGAAAGTGTTTTTTCTTTTTTTTTGTTCTTCTTCCCCCAGCCCTTCTTCTCAGTGACTGCACCTCAGAAACTGGCAGAGAGGTACAGTTTTCAGTCCCTCCCATAGGCAGATTAAAGCAGCGTGTGAAGGGAGGAAGTTCTTCGGTTGTGTCTCACTCTGGCGAGCTGTGACCTGAACACCTGAAGGGTGGGGGGGGGGGTGCTGGGGTTTTGCAGACAAAATGCGGGATGAATCTAGTAGCGCAGTGGGGTTCCCAAACAGGGGGGGTTCCCAAGCTTCCCGAGACGGAACATCCACTGAAGGAGCGAACATGTGTTTTACGAGTCTTGACTTCAGAACCTCAGCCTGACAAGAACAGTTGTGTAGCTTTGCTAACTTTTATTTTTTTTTTATTTTTTTTTTTTAGGGCTCCAGCTTTCTGCTATCTGATTGGAGCCCATAGATCACTGAGGGTGGAGTCGGATTGCTAAAATGGTTTATAAGTGTCATACCCCCCTTCCATGATGAGTCACGAGTAACATTTAAATTTGGCAACCTGTAGTGACAACCTGTGAGACCCAGCCCAGCTATACGTTACAGAAGTTTACTCCCGGTTTGGACCTAACCCGGGGTGGTTGAGTTAACTGTGCAGTTAACCGCTCAATTAAGTCAATTAAGTGCTGAGTAGTGACACAATGCAGCACTTTCTTGTAGCTCCTCAGGACCAGGGTCGGCTGCTCCTGCTTTATAGAAATTCCCCCAACGTATCTCGTACAATCCCCCCGCCCCCCAGATTCTCGTGGTTCCCCATAATTCCACAGGAGCAGGCAATCTCTCTAGAGTCATCCCCCCAGCCCCCTTCCCCCACCCCCCCAGGGCATAGGCCCATGGGAACAGTGTGGGGTCAACTTAACGTCATCATCTGTGTTTAGTGTTTATTTACTGGGCATGAGGTGTTCCCTGGGGCATATTTACACCTTCCCCCTAACTAATTACCTGGCTGGATTTATGGTGCTATGGGGTTGCGGGGGAGGGGGGGGGGTTCTCCTGGGGGTTAAGTACCTCGCCTGAGGGAACTTCAGACTGTGATAAGAAGTGCATCATCACCCCCCCCCCGCTACTCCCCGAGTTTAAAGACCCACTCCAGCTAGACCGACTTCCTGATTCTGCATCAAAGAAACGCTCCTGAAACACAGGCAGAGAGTGGTGAGTCCTAGGCGTTCACAGAATTAGTTTGTAGAGCAGTTTAGGTTGCATAGCCAAATTCCAATATAGTCATGTTATCCCACCCTAGGCCTCTCGTCCAATCGACTGCCATCAAATTCAAATTATTTACCAAAATTCTGCTCTGAATAATGTAATTATATTGATAATTTATGTCATGTAAAATTTTGGGCACATATTTTTATAAGCCCATGAATAGGCCTCTGTAGACTTACTTTTCTCAACTGTTCCTGTATCTAAACAGGGTCTGCAGATGGGGGGCAGGTTTTGCTGACTCACCTGTGGCCAGGTTGTGTGTCAGCTCTCAGCCCTGTTAGCCTGCAGTGAGCTGATCTAGTGCAAGTCTACGTTCCCCTCCCCAGCAGAGAGAGGAAAGACTCCTCATTGTGTGAGCACAGAGAAGGAAGTGACTCATCTCAGTGAATGATTTTAATATAAGCCTAGGGACCATGAAAATATGAGGCTGCACGCCCAGCCTTTCACAGCAGTGGTGGGTGAAAAGGCTGTGTCTCTGCATTTCCCATCAGCCTCTGCACACAACTACTTAACTATCCCCACTTTTCATGTGATTGATAACATGTCATTTTTACCCAAAAAGTTGCCATAGCTTGGGACAGCTTGCCAGGTGAAGTAGTACTAGCCCTTACTTACCTGTATAATGCTTAAGTCCCGGCTCGTACAGGACTGGGTACTCTGTATAATGCTTAAGTCCCGGCTCGTACAGGACTGGGTACTCTGTATAATGCTTAAGTCCCGGCTCGTACAGGACTGGGTACTCTGTATAATGCTTAAGTCCCGGCTCGTACAGGACTGGGTACTCTGTATAATGCTTAAGTCCCGGCTCGTACAGGACTGGGTACTCTGTATAATGCTTAAGTCCCGGCTCGTACAGGACTGGGTACTCTGTATAATGCTTAAGTCCCGGCTCGTACAGGACTGGGTACTCTGCAGGTAAATGGTGACCTTAGTTTGTGCGAACGGCATACTTTTACTATTATGTATTCTTATGCTTGATCTGAAATTTAAAGCAATCATTTTTGATAAGCTGAAAACCAAATGACAGCTGAAATCTCTTCATTTATCCCCAATATGAAACTCTCTTCCGTGGTCTAGTCTATTACTGAAATGATATCAGTGCATACTGCCAGTTAGTTAATTGAGCCAAGCTATTTAATTACAACAAAAACCTTGTCACCGGAAAACTGGCCCTCCGAAAGAAGAAATGGACTGGCCTTGGAATCCAAATACTCCAGGGCCTGAAATGGCTGCCAGTTCAAAAGGCATGGTGTATTTATTTAATGTGTGGGAATAATGAATGCATGTATTTATGAAGTATCGCGAAGTATGAGTGCGTATTCAAGCTGTCTTCACTGGCGTTGCCAAACAGGAAGGGAAGGAAAATAAAGAAAGATGCCACTGTATAGTGACATGAAGATGCAAATACTCTCATCTTGTTTGCCAAATAAGAGCCATCTGTGAAAGTGTGAGCAGATGTGTTTGGGCCTCGTGAAGAGGCAGGCTGTGGTCAGAGGAAGAAGGAGAAAGAGGAAAAGAGGAGGAAGACTATATTCCCAGAGAGATATGAAAGGAGGAAGACTACGGTCAGAGAGAGACAGGAGAAAGACTAATCAGTGGAAGAGGGAAAGACAGGAGAGAGAGGGAGAGATGGAGTGGTGGAAGACTACAGTCAGGGAGAAAGTGAGAAGGAGAAGAGGAAGACTATTGGTAGAAAGAGTGGAAGATGGAGAGGAGGAAGGTCGCAGTCAGAAGGAGGAGGTTGAAGGCCCGGAGCTTTGTGAGTGGAGTGGGCGTATATCTCATGAAACGTGGTGCAGGTGAGTGTTGTTTCAAAGCGTAGGCCTTTTCTCTCGCTGCTACACTGCCCCAGGGCTTTAGCCCCCTCTGCAGGCCCTCCGTGGAACTGCGTGTCACGGACAGGCATTAAAAGCCGCAGCTAGCCTACTTAAAGATGGGAGTTTGGCAGAAGTTTCCACAAGGAAAATTACTGAAGGGTTATAAAGCTGACTTTGCAGAGGGGGGTGAACAAGAATGTAGAGTTTTTTTTTTTTTTTTTTTTTTTTATAAAAGTTAGTCAGTGGTTGGTGGTATAAAGATTATAAGTAGGAAGGAGATGTGTATAGCAGTGACTGTGTACATGTGAGTGAAACTGGTACCGGAGCTGAGAGCACAGGTAACACATTAAACACTTAGCCGAGAGCACAGGTAACACATTAATCACTGAACTGAGAGCACAGGTAACACATTACACACCGGGCTGAGGAGATAACTGAAGGGTTAGAGTGACCTCTCAGATCTGCTTCCATACAGTGTCTGGAGGTTGTGGCATGGGGGGGTCATTCCTAAATGGGGTTGGTGGTGTGGTGTGGTAAGGCTCAGTCAAGGCTATAAGTCACATGATTTTGATGAGTCGTCTACGGTTTTCCAGGAATCCAATCTGGAGGGAAAGATGACCTGGAGGCCAGAACAGGGTTTAGTAATGTTGTATCCTTCAGCTGCTCCAGCAGTATGGGTCCGTGGGGATCCTGCCTGCAGGAGTCTGCTGATGGACTGTGGATTCACCCCTTATACAGGGCAACAGCACACAGGATCAATCAACGGTTCATATTAAACTAAAGTAACTGTGATAATCTGCAGTCGTATTTTGGGCTTCTATCTGAACCGTTGGCAGCCTCATGGCAGGGAATCTTGTTTTTGTTTTGGCGTTTTCCTCGCCTTTAATTGAGTTATTGATTGTGGCTTCATCATGAGCTGCCATCTTCTGTCACCCATGTAGCATTTTTTTGCTCTGTTGTAGCGCAGCAGTTTCCTCCCCCCGAGTTTGTGGGAGACGGTCGCTTGATGGAGCTGATTTGTTTGTGTTTAAATTCAGGTGGGGGGGAAAAAATGCTGCAAAAAATTACAATTGATTCAGAGCCAGGATCCCAGATGAGGAGAGGTAATTAACTCTTTAAATTGCATCTGCTAGAGCATTTGATTTAATGATGTGCTGTGAGCTAATGTAATAACTGTATGGGCTGGTAGTGGTACGGTAAACTTGGCGTAGTCTCTGCTGGGCCTGCTAACCCTTTGTGTGCACTGTTGTACGTCGCTCTGGATAAGAGAGTCTGCTAAATGCCTGTAAATTGAATTGAATAGCGATGAACTCTGGGCAGACCTGGCAACCCTCCAGGATGAGGTGTGCCCACCCCTTGGGCGCACCTGTGATGCACCTGTGGATGAGGTGCAGTGCAGTGCAGGTGAAAATAAAAGACCCGCATTTTCACCTGTCTACCTGTGTTTACCTCTGACATCAGTGTAGGCCTCGTTTGTCTTGTGACCCCCCGGAGGTTCAGACTCATGAATAAGCAGAAGAGCGAGTGATGCCAGCGTTGTCAGGAAAAACAAAAAAAAAAAAAAAAACAACGAATCCTCTTCTCACCTTGGCGAGGGAAGTAAGCAATGGGAAACAAAGAGGAAACTTGCACTTTGCAAGACAGAAGATTTCCCCTGTGGCATGCTAACAAAGACAAGGCCTGTTTGTGCTCATTAATTTCTGCTTGTTTATTTATTTATTTATTTTATTCAATTTGTTTACCCCAAGCCTGGAACACACAATAGAAAAAAAATAGCTCATGCAATTTTACAGTGGTGGATTGAGGCAAACAGAGTTTTGAAACTCAGTTGATGTGACTCAGTGTATAGCAGCTCCAGCATCGCAAATGAACTGAGCACTGTGAGCCATGCAGGGCTCCTTCAGGTGCTTACGCAAGAGCTTTACACCTGAACGACAATACCAATCATTCAGCCATAATGAACGGAAATCATTATGAATTTGAGCAGCAGAAATAACCAGGCCATCTGTCTGTCTCTGTTCTTTTGAGCCTCTGTTTGAGGTAGCTCATCTACTGTTGGCATCTGGAGGTAGACGGAGTAAACCCTCACTCTCTCGCCACAGTTCAGTAAGTTTTTCACGTTCCAGCATCACTCTTGTGCCTGAGAAGTCAGTCATTTAGAAACATGATGCATAATCTGTCGCTTTTAATATGGTGTTCATTGTTTATTTTTACATATTCATCTTTGGGGAATATTTTTCCCAGTACCACTGCATCATATTGCCCAAGTTTTTTTCCTTCCATTTTTTTGAGAAGATTCATTCTGGAAAATGCGTTTGGCTTGGTTCTCTCTCTCTCTCTCTCTCTCTCACACACTCATGCACACACACCCCTACACTCTCTCGCTGTGTGGCTGTGGTTTAAGCTCCTCTGATTGGCAGGTTACTGCTGGTTGGCATGGTTTGGGGTCTGGAGTGGCATGGTAGCTCTCAGCAGGCCTGTCCTTCACTATTACCCTGCCTGGCAGAGCTCTTATCTGGGTGAAAACTCAGAGTGAGTGGGCTTGGCTTCAGCTCCCCTCCATACAGCTGGATGTCTGTGTCACTGCCCCCTCACGGTCATGTCCTCTGTCAAACCAGGCGAGAGCTGACAAACACTCAACTTCTGAAGTGTGCAAAGTTGAAATCCGCTTCTTTTCACTCCACTGCTGTGAGTGCAGTCTGATGTCACCTCCTCTTGTGACATCAGTGATGTAGCCTGTCCCTCTTTTGTGACATCACTAACATTGCCTGAGCTCGTCCTGTGACATCACTAACACAGTCTAGCCACCTTCAGTGACATCACTGACAGCCTGACCTCCGTCTGTGACATCATTGACACAGAACCTGTTCTGCTGGCTTAGTCAGGCTGACTGAACAGTGGTGGTAATTCCCACCTGGCACAGTCAGGGAAGTGGGGAAAAAAACCAGACTGGACCCATTCATATTACTGGAGCTGTAGCATGGAGGCAGTGCAGTGCCAAGTGTATTTGTCATTTGTCAACCTCCACTGTAATCAAGGGATCTTGAACTAACACCCAAGCAGATTTTTCTTTTGGGGAAAGAAGCAGGGCTTCCCTCCCTCAGTGTTTACTTTATGAATGGAAAACTGCTCCAACTCCCAGTCATTATTCATGGTTTGTTGTTTGTGTGTCGCTGCCTCTGTGATGTTTTTCTTTCCCTGAGAATTTAGATGTGAAAAGGCGGCACTCAGCGTAAGTGAGACGGACTCGGTGAGCAAACCCTCGACCGGGAGCGACAGCTTTGTCATGCTACGGTCTGCCGCGCCCCTTCCAAACCACACCCCACCAACGCCACCTCCAATCTCTCGCCCCGGTTTCCTCCTCCGCCCCACGCTCCACCCCCCTTTCATGTGCTTTCACCAGTCTGAGGAGTCATCCCCCTCTCTCTCTCTCGATCTGGAGTCACTCACTCAGGTAATGTATTCCTCTCACCTCTCCTCATCTGTCTTATCTGCTGCCCGCCTGGTCTGACCCTCCCCCACCCCTGCCCCCCCCTCCTCCACTTCTCCACTCAACTTTTTTGTTCCCCTGCCTTTCATCAGACCTTCAAAAATGGAAGAAAGCATCAGTCGCCTGAAGCATGGTGTCCATCTGTATTTGCGTGTGTGTGTGTGTGTGTGCTCACATGCTGTGTTTGTGTGTTTGTTGTACAGTATGTGTGTGTGTGTATGTGCTGTGTTTGCTCTACAGTATGTGTGTGTGTGTGTGTGTTTGTGTCTGTCTGTGTGCATGCGTGCACACACGTGCTCTTGTGTGTATGTGTGTGTGTGCGTCTGCATTGTGTTTCCTCTCAGGTTTGTCTCTACACACACGTCCTGCAGTAAGCAGAGCCTCTAGCCCCTCGTCTCTCATTATGGACCTGTCAGTCTCCTCTCACCCACTCTGCAAGTTTTATCAGAGCGCAGGAGTCTCCCCTCTGTCTGTCACACAAACACACACAGACTACCGCACAAACACACACAGACTACACACATACTGCACAAACACACACAGACTACACACATACACACACACACTGTACAAACACACACAGACTACCGCACAAACACACAGACTGTACACACGCACTGCACAAACACACGCAAACTACACACATACCGCACAAACACACACAGACTACCGAACAAACACACACAGACTGTACACACACACTGCACAAACACACACAAACTACACACACACTGCACAAACACACACAAACTACACACATACTGCACAAACACACACAGACTGTACACACACACACTGCACAAACACACACAAACTATACACATACTGCACAAACACACACAGACTACACACACACACACTGTACAAACACTAACAGACTACACACACACACACTGTACAAACACACAGACTACCGCACAAACACACACAGACTGTACACACACACACTGCACAAACACACACAAACTACACACATACTGCACAAACACACACAGACTACACACACACACACACACTGTACAAACACACACAAACTACACACATACTGCACAAACACACACAGACTACACAAGCACACTGTACAAACACACACAAACTACACACATACTGCACAAACACACACAGACTACCACACAAACACACACAAACTACACACATACTGCACAAACACACACAGACTACCACACACACACACACAAACTGCACACATACTGCACAAACACACACAGATTACCGCACAAACACACACAGACTGTACACACACACTGCACAAACACACACAAACTACACACATACTGCACAAACACACACACACACACACAGACTACACACATACTGCACAAACACACACAGACTACACACACACACACACAATCACACACAAACTACACACATACTGCACAAACACACAGACTATACACACACACTCTGCACAAACACACACAAACTACACACATACTGCATAAACACACACAGACTACACACACACACACACACACTGTACAAACACACACAAACCACATTGTGGTTGTAGATGAATGACAGAAAGGGCAAAAAATAACAGCCAAAAATCAAAAATGTTTGTTTCAGAAAGTAAAAGAAAAATGAAACAGAACAGAGGAACGATCGTCCTCTAATGGTCTGGCACGGGCAAGCAGGAGCGGGTCGTTAGGATGCATTTAGCCCAGAGATCGAGCAGTGATGATGTGCTAAGCTGGCTAAGAGCCGGCTGCGGCTTTAATCTGACCCTGTGAATGGGGGGATAATTTCACCGGGTATTTACCGTATCGATCACAGTTATATCGCGTGGATATATAGCAGGGGCACGCTGACTCTTTGTGTTTCGAGTGGAAAAACCTCAGATTTAAAAAAAAAAAAAAAAAAAAAAAATCAGTGATGCAAATAAGTGGCATGCCAACACATTCAGTCCCTCGAGGCCTTGCTGCTGACTCATTTTGACACTTTTCTGCTGATATACATCGTATCATGTGCTTTGACAGTCTTGTTGCACATTGGTCCAGGTCTGAAAATCAAACGTATCAAGGGGACGAGAGTATTTTGGCAAATCTTCTGCCTTTCTCCTA
Organism: Albula glossodonta; assembly: GCA_019788955.1. NCBI lineage: Eukaryota > Metazoa > Chordata > Actinopteri > Albuliformes > Albulidae > Albula > Albula glossodonta. Next base: position 32,515 of record JAFBMS010000392.1, on the reverse strand, counting down.
AGATGGCTTCCCGCTGGCTCTGATATGCATTTTTGCATAAAATATAGATGTGACGCAGCCATCCTGTCAGGAAAGTTACTGAGTTAACCAGGAATGACTTTGACTAATTCTGTAAACCTGTATGTGACCACTCTATACTCATAGAAATACCCATTTAAAAAAAGCAGAATCAGGGAGGATTTTGAAGGTTTGGCTAGACGAAGCCCAAAAGACTCAACATATTAATGGATCAGAGATATTCACCTCTCCCCTCTGCCTGATTGGTCTCTCAAGACAAAGGCCCTGGAAGCTGATTGGCCGGCCCTAGACCTCTGCAGTCCCAGCATGCATCATTATTGTGTCAGTGTCAAGGAGAATCCAGGGCTAGTTAAAAACTTCCAAAATCTTGCATGCAAAAACTTTAGCAAGGTCAAGCCCTAGCTCCATGCTTCATTTAAAACCTTCCCATCATGCATTTTGCCTCATGCATTTTTGAGGGAAAGTTTGCCTTCTGAAGGTGGACAGCTTGTGATTCTGCTAACTTTTTTTTTCATGATGTTCTGCGACTAACTCAAAGAGTCATTTGAATTCTGATCTGACTACATTCCTGTTTCAATTTACATGAAGAGAATCGGTGTTTACCGAGCACAAGCAGCAATCTCAGGTTCCAGATCAAACAAGCTTTTCATGTTTTCTGGTCTCTTTCTGCAGTGGGATACAGACAGAAGAGAGAAATGTGATTGGGTGAAATGAGAAGGATATCCATCATCTCATCTCAGGAAGACACAGCTGTTACTGTTTTTGTCCCAGAAACTCTTTACCTTGTCTATGCGCCTGCATTGTCAACTGTGTAGTACCTGGTTCATTCAGAGCAGTCGCCTGCCCCGAAATTTGTCATTGTGTTTTGTGGGGGTTCAACTTAACTGGTTATCTAGCTAACTTTGTTAAATATTGTAAAGAAACAAACAGACGGCTTTCTATTTAAAAGAAAAAAACTGTAAATAGATTTTATGCAAGTTTAATGCACTCAGAGTACACAGTAATGATGGATAACTGAACAGCACCTTAAACATTTAAACCTTATAAACATATAAACACCATAAACATCATTATCTGTGGAAAATACTGCTGTGGGCAGAAATAGTGAATCCAAAGTAGAACTGACTTTTTTTTTTTTATCTTGTGGGCAGCAAATATCATTAATTCGCAGGTGGTAGCGTTAAAAAAGACAAGATTTCGCTAATATTCATGTATTCACAACACTCTGGCCAGCATTAATATTCTTCAGAACTGTCTGCTGTATGAGATTACCCCTCGGGTGGGGGGCGACACATCGAGTGGAAGCCATGCCTGGCGGTGGAATGTTAATGGCGGGTTTCTCTGGAGGATGTGAGTGGATTCCGTTAGCTCGCCCAGTTCTGTTACGCATGCTGGACACACAGGTGCAGGATAGACACGGCGGAACATTCCAGAATGTCAACAACTGTTTTACTGCTACTTCAGGAGGCTTCTCTCCATTTGAGAAAAAAAAAGAAAGTAAATGAAGACCAAAACAGGAAAAAAAGATTAACAGAATAGATTTGTCCATTTTTTGTTTCCAATTTTAATTTTAATAAGGACTGTAACTCTTAAATTCTGGTTGCAGATGGCCAAAGTATGACTGTACTGGTTTTTGTTGTCACCCAGTGCTTGGTATCCAATTTTTGGGGGGCCACATTGTCACCTGACACCTGGGTGCTGATTAGGTTGGATTGACAGAGTAGGCCAGAAAACATCCTTGAGAACAGAAGAGCACATTATGATGAGAACTGGCCACAGTCTGGTCTTGAATACAGGGGGTCCTCGACTTACGAACGAGTTCTGTTCCTACAACTTGTCGTAAGCTGATTTTTGACGGAAGTCGGAATTTATACCTAAATTATACCTAAATTAACACCTTAAGTCACTCACACTGTATACACAACACATGAAAGACATATAAAATACAGTAATTAAATTAAACAGTAATAAAAAAAATAGAGAACAATTTCTTATCTTTATTTCTGTGGTTGTATTCACGAACCAAACCGCTTAGGTTGAAACTAGGTTTTTTAAGTAATTTATGGGAGTGCGTCGTAACCACAAAACGACCGTCATATAACCCGAGGACCTCCTGTACAGCAAGGGTCTCTGCCTCAACTACATCATCGGGCAACCTGGCAAAATAAAATAATAAAATAAAATTCTTTGTGTAAAATAATTCTTCCTAAAGTAAACTTCCTTTATCAACCAATCCCTTTTTAATCTGGCACTCTCTCCCCCATTAAACCTGAGCAGTACTGTAAGATATAGGCCTAGTTTATTAGTATGTATGAGTGAAGATCAGCTCTTTTTCCATCCCGTTGTAACCGTGAGCTTTAGGTCATAACTGGTGCTCATGCTCCCGTTTCATCTAGTCATTCTTGAAATGGTGGTTCTGAAAAATGCAATTGACTCTCCACCAAAATAACCACATAAAATCTACTGTTTTCCTTTTCTTGCCCTGCATGGTCAATTGAATGATTTATATTTAACAAATCCCTAAAGATCTTCACGATAAAAATTGAAACATTGCCCACACGCTTGTACAAATAAAAGCTTTTATTATGTAGGGAGTGTGTAGCGTGTGCATTCCATTTCCTTCTTCTGGTTGTGTGTTTTTTCCCAGGTGGTTTTCCATGGATTGCAGGTGCACGTGACTGCTTTATAACAGTTGTTCAATTGATTCTCTGTTCGTCTGGGGATGTTCCTACAAACCGCTGTTCAGCCACCTTCCCCTTCCTCCTCCTATAACTTGTGCTGTGTCTAAATCATTTGCCTTTGTAGTTATTTGTTTGTCTTTTTTATTTATTTATTTGCTTCTTTGTTTTATTTTATCCATGGTGCAAATTGAATGCAGTTAACATATGAGATGATTTCAGTGGATTCCCTCTTGTGAACATATTGCTTTGTTATAGATTTTCCTTTTCTCTGGTAATATTGTTTCGCAGTCTTTTGCAGCTTATTATAGACACTAAAAAGGGCAAAAGTGGGTCGCTTACCTAGAGATATTTGCATGTAAATTAGTCAAATTCAACAGCGGTTGGGTCGCAGAGGAGAAACCGTGGCTGGCAATGAACACTCCTGCGGAACACGTGCTTTTCTTCATCACTTACACAGGTGCTCATTCTGCAGCCCTTTGCTGCATCGGCTCTTTCGATTACCTCTCACAGACAGCACATTTGGACAGAAGCTCTCGGACTTTACGGCTTGAATGCTCTCACATGATTGTCAGATCTGGAAGATTAGCTGGTGACTGGCTCGTTCGGACCCTGCCATAGCCAATCAGGGTTAACCTAAAGCCTGCCACAGCCAATCAGGATTAACCTAACACCGAAGAAAGTTAGGCAGGTGCTGACAGGTGCATGTGGTGCGGGTTGATTACAGGAGGGCGAAAAAAAGTCTTCAATTATAGGGAGAAGGCACAAAGTGTCAAACACAAAATAAAGAAAAACTTTGACATGCAGTGTTTTTTTTATTTTTTTTTTAAATGAGAGCAGTGTCTGGACTATGCTTCCTAATGGGTAGATATAACAAGACTTTTGAAAATCTAGATGAAAAACACCCATGTGAATAAACAGGAAAAATAATAAACATGTAGATAGCAGCTGTATTTCTACCTATGATTTTAAAAAAAAGATCAATGCTACTATAACCATTTCTTTCTTTACCTTGATTTTTTCCTGTTTTTCCCAAACCGAACTTGTTCAACCGAACTAGCAGCACCTGCTCTGGCGACTTTGGTAGGAGAGGTTGATTCACGTGATGACAGTCTTGCTTCTTTTCACGTTGCAGCTGCACCACAAATCGCACGCTGCCTATGACGTTGGAGGAAAACGCAGTCGGTGTGCCATCAGTTCGTGCCGCCACAGGCGCCTAGCATGACAGAGAAGGCGCTATGGCGATGAGACCAACGAACATTAGCCGGCTTGTTCTGTATTGAATTCCAGGCAAAGGCTGACCAATTGTTGCCTCGCCAGGGGGGACCTCTGACCATATCCGGCAATGGTGAGACCGGGGATCGAACCCCCACCTCAGGGCTCCCAGGCAACAATTTACACTATAACCATTTCTTATATAAATTGTACATCCTTTCTAGTCCAGTAGATAATAAGACCACCCAGCTCATGTGTTCAGTTTGGCTGGGGTTAATAGGATGCGTTAAACTCTACCTTGGCCTGGTTTGAGCTCAGAGGAGCCCATTGTTAGGTGGCCGTCTATAGAAAGTGGGAGATAAACATGTAATCAAAATGGCTGACGTACACAAAGCTATGAAAATAGATCTTTATGAGATATGTTTAAACGCTGAATGAATGCCCATTCTGTGTCCTTCCCCACCGTACGTGGCGTACTCTGCATGAGATTTCTCTCATCGGATTTAATGAATTCTGTACAGCAAAATATTCAGTAGGAATCTGCTGGAGTTAAGAGGAGATATTTCAGAATAGAAAAACAGAATTAAAAAATGTGTTGTCTGTTACAAAGGCAATGGAAATGTTGCTTTGGCAGGACGGCAAACATTATGGAAACTGTTTAAAATGGACAAGTACAGGCTCCGACATGTCATGTCAGCAGCTCACTGAAGAGTGTACAGCGTGTCTCAGTAGTACATGCTCTTGTTGAGGACTTCATTTTACAGTCGAGGATAACTGACCTTTACCATCGAGGCAGCGTCCGCTGGCCGACCCAGATTACGTTCGGCAGATGCCAGTTTTCTGACGAGGCAAACGCAAAAATAACCACGCACCGTTTCCAAGCAGAGATGAATTGATCGTTCCAGAATAAAGCTCATTATATTCATGGCATGGTCTTCAGGGATGCAGACACATTGGAAAGGTTTCCAAAATTAGCACTCTAAAATATCTACTTCTGCACATGCATTTCCATGCATATTTATCAGAATGGCTGCAGTTGTAGCAGACAGGCGTTACATGCAGTCTGAGGAGACTAATGGGCCTTAATGTCTTATTTTAAATCCTGATGGGTCCCCCTGAGATATGACCAGATTAAGTGAACCACCTCAGGGAGCTGCTGATTAGGGCTCGTTAATTGTAATTACATTTAAATTGCCATTAATTCACATTAATTAGCCGCGGTGGAAGTAGAGGACACCGGCCCGGAATTCAGAGTGAAGCAAGAAACAGTAACATACCAATAAATATAATAACATCAGTCATGTAGTTTTTTTCATGTATAACATTTTTTCCATATTTTTGACCCCTACTTGAACTGAAACCTAGGTAACACTTTACTTTGGTTGCTGCAAAAAACACGTATAACACTTATAAACACTTTAATAAGTGCTGTATAATACTGGTAATCTGTTTATTAATTGTTTATTGATGAATTATAAGATATTTCCTCATGTTTGTGGACATTATTAAAATACAGTGTCTTTGGCTTTAGGTTTGACATCTTAAACACAGTCGGTCACCCATGGCAACTGGTCACTGTTGGCAACAGCACTCAGGTCAGTATTTTTGGAGTGCTGTGGCCTGGCACAGGGAAGAGTTGCCCACTCTTTTAATTATCGCAGTGAGGCGTACGACTGCCTGTATGTTGCAGTCTCTCGCTGAAGTCAACATTTATTTATTTATTTTTTTATTGAGTCATCCATACAAGCCACTTAGAGACTCTCTCTCTTTCTCTCTCTTTCTCTCTCTCTCTCTCTCTCCCTCCCTCTCTTCTCCTTTGTCATGTCACTGATCTGAAGAGACTACTGATTGACAAGGTGAAGTTTCTGCCATATCCTTGTCAACTGTCCGGGCTCAGTGGTTCAGGTGATAAAAGGGATGACTCACATCTATTCCCTGTCTCATCGTAGCTGAGCAGGGCAGGAACAGTGAGGGGTAGGGAGGGTGGGGGTGGGATAGTTTGTGTACCCCCCCCTCTCCTTTGGGAGCTGAATTTGTTTATCCCTCTCAGATTGGCATGCTTTATGCTGCCTCAGCGCTTCAGGTGATGGAACAGTCACGCTTTTTTGGTCCCTGTCATGATGCCGTACACTTGGGGGCGGTGATCAAACCGCATGAATTAAAATAAAAATATCCAGGCTTAGCGAGTGTGTAATTGACTTTGATTGACTTATAAAAACAACAACAGCATAAGCGCATAAAATTACATAATGACAAGAACAGGCCGTTCAGCCCAGTAGTCATCGCATAACTTCAGTCTGGAGAGCGTCCAGCACTGCATCAAGCCTGAGCTCAAACACTCCGTGGGACTGTGCCTCTACAACATGACCTAGCAAATGGTTTCAAGCATTGATAACTCTCTGTGTAAAAATACTTCCTATAATATATTTAAATTATTCATTTACATTTATCTAATTTTCATGTGTACCCCTCATTCTGCTGACAGAACTCCTGTCTCTTTTGCATTGTAAGCTTATTATAGTTTTGTATAGCTCCTCTGAACTGTATACAGGTGAATTAGAGAAGAAATTTCTCTCTCTTTCTCACACGCACACTCGCAAATAACTCGACAACAACTATTCCCCAGAACATGAAGTTCTATCTTGTGACAGCAGGAGCTTTATGAATTAGGGGAGTGAATTTAATTAAATTTCTGTTCGTGAATGATGAATCCAGAGATTATTTTCATGCATAAAAGAGAGGGGGAGTGGGAAGGAGAAAGGAGAGGGAGAAAGAGAGACGGGGAAGGAGCAGAAGATATGAAGGCATTGAAAGAGTGAGTGAGGGGAGAGAAAGGGAGAGTGAGGGAGACAGAGATGGAGGGAAACAAGGGGAAAGAGTCAGAGACTGAGAGTGCGAGGGAGGGAGAGAAAAGATTGAGAGGGAGATTGAGGAAAGAGGAGAAAGACTCAGAAGTTGAGAGATGAAGTGAGGGAGGGAGAGAGTAAGCTCCCTCTATACGGCATCTCTATTTCTATGCCTGTAGTGTAAACAAATCAAAGCACGACTTGGATCATCCTGAAATATCGATTGGGGTGGGGGGGGGGGCTTGGGGGGGAATTATACATCTGCTCCAGGTGATTGAAGTGTGAAGGGGACCCCCGCAGGCCTGATTTTCACTGAATATGATGGAGGATTCAACAGCTGCTCACTTGTGGTCTGCATTAGCTCTGGAAATAGAGCGCTGCTGCAGAGAGGCCCCTCACTGCATCCCTACATGCAGTTATCACCACTGACCCCCCATAAAGGTGGGTGATGGGGACGGGAATCGGCTGGAGCCCCCCCCCACATTTACAGCCTTGAATGGTGTGTAAATGGAGCAGGAGGTGTAGTATAATGATGGGGGGTCTGGGCTTGTGCCTCGATGGTTGAAGGTTCAGTTCCCAAGGTCAGCCATTGCTGTGTTATGCTTTAACAAGGTGCTTCAGATAAATTGCCTCTTTATTTTCAGCGCTGCGAGTGGATATTGTGCTAAAATATAATCTGTGTAATTTGCTGTGGATATGAGTGTCTGCTGAACGGTTAAGTATAATGTACCGATTTATTCACACGGTCCTAAGCCCTCTCGCCTTTGATGGGATTTGTCTGGCCACGCCTGTCACTATGTTTGGCGACCGTAACCATGGAGGGGGCGTGGCCACAGGGATAGTTTGCTCCGGTGTGAATAAAGAATGCTCTGTATCGGAAACGGCATGACGGGTGTGGAATAATCGGAGAATAAGGTGGTGCAGGGAGATAGTGCTGGCTGTTGCTGTGTGGAATATAACCCTGACTAGAGCTCCGTTTGCTCTTAAACACGCACAGGTGGTATCACCTGATAAGCCCCTGATAAGTCGCTAATGCTGCTAATATTAGCGATACTCCCGGGAAGGCAAAATTTATAAATAAACATGTACTATTGTGTTTTTCTGTCTCTCATTCTCTCTCTCTCTCTCTCTCTCTCTCGCTTTACGGATTCTTCATTCTGTTTTTCATTTTTTTCTCCAGTGTGTACCTACATGATGAAAAGGAAAAATAAATAACAAGCTGTGAGCGGGCGTTTTGTAGCTGGCTTGCTAATGTGGTTGCCGCTTAAGTACACCATTGACAGCTATTGGCTTTTCTTTACAGTCAAAGGCCGCAGTTATCATAACCATTTTATGGAACTGTTACAGGGTGTGTGGGCAGGTTTTCTGTTTATTTATGTGGGCATGTCTTAGACCTATTGCTAAAAAAAAAAAGCATTTCGATTTGAAAAAAATCAACATTGCTTGATACAAAGAAGCCCCAATAAAAAAAAAAATCAAAACTGTTTGCAGAACAACCACCAAAGACGAAGAAGATGAGATGTATTGTTTGGAAAAGTGAACACAGAGGAAGAAAAAATTAATGCGGTTGTTTTTTTTCTTTCCTTTCTCCTTGTGAAGTCTGTTTTTTTTGTTGTGTTTCTTCATTGCCATGTCCTTAGGCTTTTGTCTCTGTCAGACCCCCTGTTTGAGCTCTGGTAGTGACAGTTCCGTCCCCTGTGATCACTCCAGTGCATGTCTAGGAAGAACATGGCTGCCCTGAGGACCAGAGGAGTGTGTGTGTGTGTGTGTGTGTGTGTGTGTGTGTGGTGTAACCTCTTGTACTCCTGTAAACTGAGTATGCTGTCAGGTCCTGCAGGGGGATGGAGGAGGCAACTCAGGTCAAATGACATGTCATGCCTGTCTTCCCCCAGTGTTGTCCATGTGACAGTTATTAACCTCGCCATTGGCTGAGATGCTAACTGTGGGAATCCCTCCTTGACTCCCCATCCAGGGTTGCCAGATCATTAAATGTCGGAATCAGGGTTGCCAGATCAGGGTATTTGGAATTTTCACTGAGCATCTAGAAACCCCTGCCACCCATTTCTCCTCTCTCTTTTTTCTTCTGTGTTTTTTTTTTATGGCTGTTTCATTCTCTGCCTGGGTTTTTAGGTGGGATAAAAATGAGGTATGTTGTAGATTTCTTGGACTTTGTGGAAAAAGTCATGAAGTATATTCAAATTGTTTTGCAAATAAATGTCTCAGTAATACTATTTACATGTGTGTGTACTGAGAACTCACTTTCCCCCCTTGTATAAACAAGAAAAATCCAGGAGGGAGAAAAAACTCACTGAACAGAAACAGAAACACCCTGAAGGATGAGACTTTCACCTGTGCAAGTGTGTGTGTGTATTTGTGTGTGTGTGTGTACGTGTGCGTGTGTATGTGTGTGTGTACGTGTGTGTGTGTTTACGTGTGTGCATGCAGGTACGAGTGTGTGCATATGTATGTGTGTTCTGAATGTGTGTGTAAGAGTGTGTACATGTGTTCAAGTGTCTGTTGTAGTGGACTCTTAGTCAACTGATGGGAAATCCGGATAACTAATTTGATGACTTCCAGCAATAATAGACTAAAAAAATTAGAGGAAAAAGAAGTGAAACCATCTGGAAACTCATTTCCGTTTACCTTCAGTGTGGCCCGCAGGTGCATCTGAGCATGATGTCTGAAACTCCTGATTAACCCCCCCCCCTCCCCCACCACCCGCTCAATTTTTCCATTTATTTCAAACCCCATGGGCACTGCAGTCAAAATCAATTGGGCCTTTTCAACCCCCCCGACAGAATCAATCACAGATGGCGCCGTCGGAACGGGGTGATGCGGGAAAGAAATCCCACCTGACAGGCAGCAGGGGCACCCGTGTGCGTGTCGACATGGATACGGTGGTTATCAAACAGTGGTTTGAAGCCTCCCCCCACCCACCACCCCCGTGCAGTCAGTAACCATGAGTGTGAGCGGGTTCTTGCGAGGTGACGGCTCACGCCCGTGACTGCCGTTATTATGAGGGCTCAGGGGGGGGGGGTTGATCCAGACTAGTGAGAGGGAATAGCGATGGGGGATTGTGAGGATATGGGTGCTTATGTTATGCATTTCTGTATACTTTATGCTATTAGTTTTTCCTTTTTATTCTGAGGGTAAACTTAGGGTTTTATGGCTGTTACTCTGGACCAGGTTTCTCTTAGCAAGGACAGTTTAAAAAGATATATATGTGTGTGTGTGTGTGAGTGAGTGTGTGAGTGAGTGTGTGTGAGTGTGTGTGTGTGAGTGTGTATGTGTGAGTGTGTGTGTGTGTGTGTGTGTGTGTGTGTGTGTGTGAGTGTGTGTGTGTGAGTGTGTGTGTGAGTGTGTGTGAGTGAGTGTGTGTGAGTGTGTGTGTGTGAGTGAGTGTGTGTGAGTGTGTATGTGTGTATGAATGACTAGATGGCTTAATAACTGAGAGCTTCTTGAGGCGATCTTTATTGACCTGATCAGAGCTCAGAGAAAAAAACACCACGTGATCTATTACCAGCAGCCATTTAAGATCGTGTGCTACTTTTACACTGTGTAAGGATGTTCAGCCTTATGACCTGCTCAAACTGGCGGAAGGGAGCCTTAAAATGCTCTGATGTAGATGTAGGAAAATAGCCACTCGTCTGTTACCTTTCTTATTTCCGTCCTAGTGATTAAATGATTGGTAGTCCTCACCCTTCTCTGTCAACGTTTTAGAGTTTATAATTATATGCTTTTGGTCTGACAAAGAGCCACACAGATGGGGCTGGCCATTTTTCTGTCTTATTTCCTCAATACGATAAATTAGACGATTGTAACCGTATGTTAACCGTATGTACTATTAAAACTGTCATAGATGGGAGAAAAACAGAATGCTGTTGAACGAGATTTGAAAGAAAATCCCAGAGCTTGACATGTCAAACGGACACCACCTGCAGGTGTAGCCGGTAAGTCTCAGAGCTGTTGACAATACATACAGGGAAGCATGGGTTTGTCACGCAAGGAGCTGAACAACAAATGAAAGTGTTGTGTTGAAAAGGAAGGGGACCTGCTGTAAGTTGGAGCCTTGCTGCACACTGTGAGCGATCTGAGTCACTTAAATATTTATCCCTTATTTGTCTGCATTTTGTACGATTTGTCGTAATTTAGAGAACTTCAATCACACAATTCTCAAGAGCAATGCCTCTTCAAAACATTTCACAAATATGTGGTTTATTCCCTTTTGTGTCCGTAATTAATTTACCAAATGTCTAAATTTTACGAAAACAAGAAAACGTGAGGTTTGCGTACTAATCTCATCATTTTAAAATGACTGGTTTTAAGTTTAGCAATTAAAAAGATAAATAAGTGAAAACTCTAGGCAGCTGTTTTCAGACAGTTTCATTAGTTATAAGCACTTAATTAGCTCCCAAAGCCCTGCAATTATAGATTAATAACTATTAGTGGTTATGAATCCCTTTTATCAGTATAGAAACAGTGGCATTAATTGAGATCTATGAAGTAGATGCTTTTGGAAGATTATTTTATGTATTGCTAACAGAAAAGGAGCATGCTTGTGTCCGGAGTGAACCGTTAGGGGTTATTTCACCAAACGGAATTAATGAGCTAGCCTTTAGCCTAGCTAACTTTTGTAAAGATTGTAGTACAACACAAGCAACATTTTATGTTTGGCTGGATGTTATGTTCCCATGGCAAGAAATAAAAATAAAATGTTGAAACTGTTTGTCATCTTGGCTGTGGGGTTAATTTGACCCAGTCCCTGGCGCTCTATTGTCATGCACACTGTGATCTCATTATCGGAAATAAAACACTCAAGTCGGAGCCACGCCACCACATCAGTATGTATTCCTGGATCCGTCCATTAACAAACGTTATGAGGGATATAACGGCAGTCCCCAACCGATTGAATTCTGATATTCTCCATTCTGTGGAAATGGGCAATACCGTAATGGAGAATGCCTTGCTACGGGGGCCGTAGGATACTGAGAGAAATTATTATGTTAGTCTGAATTAATATGTAACCCTGATGTGTGGAGAATTAAAAAAAAAAGTTATTAAATGGGTACGTAGATGATCTCATAAGCTATTGCTAGAATAGTCCTTTATGATTCGAGAGCCGTGTGTGGAGTATTGGAATGAATAAATGTATGACAGCAAACCACACTTGGTTACGGCCGAGATCCACAGCAGACAGCATATCAGTTAGCAAGGACGTCTGTAGGGCTGCGTTTCTGCCTTTTGTTTCCTATGCTGCCCAATACATTTTTTTTTTTTTTTGCATTGCTTTAGTTTGTGTATTTACACATTAGTCACTATGGTCATCACATGTCCCAGAATCATGGACCATGTACAGCAGTAGGTTATTTGTATTATGGTCTGTAACCATGGAATTCTGTATTGCACCCTTTAAACCAGCATTATAAAAAATGCCCTTCTTTCTTTTAGACCCCATGTACACAAAGTATATTCACACACACACACTAAAATACTATTTGACCTGACACTAAAAGCAGAAAATACATGCACTTAAAATGGGTTGGTTATATTTCCCAGGATGGCCTGTGTGGAGTGGTGAACGCAAGTAAAACGGAGGGGGGGTCTCTCACACAAGCTGAGAGTGAACAAATGAGACTGAAAATGGCAGATCAAGTCTCCAGCCTCTTGCTTCTTGGAACATTGATTTTTTTTCCCTCTCCCGTTACAAAGCAGTCAGGAACCGGTCCCAAGCCGTGCGCATCGCACTGATGCCATAACCTTATTTCTGTGCAGGGGCTGCTGAGAGAGCGCGCTTTCTACCAGACTCAGATTTCACGGACCCTCGCAGCTGAGTGACTGCTGTATAACGAGGTTACGCTCTCAGAAACTTTATTTTCCCTTTTGCTTCCCCTGTTTTTTCCTCCCTTACGATTTTTTTTTAGAAATTGCAAATCACTTTCAAATCACTGCGACCGGCTCACTTGCAGGTCCTGTACACATTATTTGTTCTTCATATTAAATTGAGTCGGTCAACTGAAGGAGAACTCCGTTTTCGGATGTGGAGAGACGCCCCTCGTGTGGAGTTTTGAGGAGGACAGCGGCGCTGGAACCGCTCCTCGCTTTCTGTCCAATGAGCGCCTTTGGGTCTTTACCGATCACAGAGTGTTGGAGCCTCGGTTTCACATCTGCTCCGCCACGGAGGAGAGAATACTAATATGGGTGGCGGAACGACACAGTGGAAGAAGGACGGAGGATCATGGTGGGTTGTGATTGGACGGTTTTGCCTCTTGCGTCGTGTAGTGGTTACCCGGGACGATCCCAGGCCCATGGCCTTTAGTGGTGCTGCAGGAACCGGTGAATCCCAGGTGAGATCGATCACTGATAGGCCTTAATGGAAAAAAAAAAACCATGAAAAAAATGAAAAACAAAGAATGAAGTGACAGGAAGACAATAGCGATGAATAAAGGACGGCGCGTGATAGCAGTCTCTGTGGTCTCTGGAGCCTCTTTGTTATCGGAAACGAGCTCTGCAATTCTGACAGCCATGCACGTCAAGGTCAGGTGGTGAAGCATACGCTGTGAAATTTAAAAGAACAGAAAGATGGAGGGAGGGAGGGTGAAATAAAGAAGAGACGTTGAAGTTAACAATGCTAACTTGGCCTTCTCCCAACACGACCCCTCAGGAAAATGATTCCCTTCTCAGGGCTGGCTGTGAGCTCTGAGGTAGAGAAACATTCCCCTTTAATGGAACATTAGAAACAAAAGCGCTCGGTCGGAGGGTGGCTGCAGGACCTGCACCTCTCCTGGGCCACGGTTGGCCATCCCCGCACTGCTGTGTATTACATTTCCCCAAACCCTTTTCCTGGAGGGCCAGTGGATCAGCTGCTATATTTCATTTTCACCATAAATTCACTCATGTATCGATTCAGGCATGACAGACAGACCGATGTCTGTGACCTGCAACATGATGTAAAAAGTCCCTCTCAATTGTATTTGCAGTGATATTTGCATGAAAAAAAATATTAATAATCCTATTTGTACAACTACTACTGCTACAACTACAGCTATTACTATGAATAATAACTGGAGAGCCGCAGGGTCTGCTGTATGTTTTGGTCTGCACCGTTAATTCACTCAACAACCGATTCGGGCAAGAGATGTATCATGAGCAATATATACATGACGGAAAAACGTAGGTAAGATGCAGGTCCCTCTCAATTATATTTGCATTGATTGAAGATTCTTTATACGCAGCTGTAACAAAAACAATAATAAAAAATTATTAATTGGTTTATATTTTAATTTTGGTTATTAACTGTTGTCTTTTCAATTCTTGCAGTGGTGTTATAGCGAAGTTGCTGAGCACCTAGCAGGCCTGTCTCAGCCCTTTTTACAGAGAAGCCAAAGCAGGTAAATACCCCTCAGACTGCACCCACTGTAACCCCATCAAAACAAAACATCAGCTATGAAAAAATAAACAGAAACAGAAAGATGGAGAGAGAAAGCACATAGTTTTCGGACAGGAGGCTCTTTCCTGCAGCACTTACCGGGGAGAGCTACTGCATGAAGGTGCGCCCTCCTGTCAGAGTGGGTTAGGTTTCGGGAGGTTCGTTCCCTCGGAGAGGCGAAGCGTGAGCTCCTGATCGCTCCTGGCTGCAGACAGGAAGTGGGGATCCCCCGTGTTCTACCACGGTACAGTTCTGAGTCTGAGGTTCCTCTTGGCCCCTCAGAATTCTGCTCCTGAATACCATTCACCAACCAGTTCAGTTTGGTTCTGCTCAGTTCGATTCACTTCATTTCAGTTCAGTTAAGTTCAATTCACTGCAGTTCAGTTCAGTCTAGTAAGGAAATTCATTATGTTCACAGACGTTCATAAAACATTCATGTATACACACCCACACCATATTGTATACCACCCAGGCCTGGAAACCCGCTGTCAGGCAGGGTTTAAATAGAATTGGACCAAAGTCATCTATCTAGTTTTTTTTTTTTTTTTTTTTTTTTTTTTTAATTTTTTTTTTTTTTTTTGTTGAATAATCAAAATGAATTAATAAAAGAAAAATGAACTGACAGACGCTCATAGGTGACAAATACACACAGGTGCTACTGTGCCTCAACCACCCCCCCCCCCCCCCCCCCCGTAACCTCATCCTGTTATAGGAGGAGTACTCGCCCAACTAAACACGCAAACACCAGTCCGCCCCCCGCCAACATTCATTACATTAAGGGGGTACTGCAACGCTGCGATGTTACTGATGTAACTGCCGCCCACATTAAATTGAAATGCTAATGATATGCAGACGAGGTTGTGTTAGGAGTCAATCCGGGCGCGGTAATCATCTCTGCCAGCCCTCATGGCCGTGCGAGTGTTGTGGTGTCATACATTACAATTACAGGGTGAAAATAACGTGCCTTCACTCCGCGGCGTTGCTGTTGTCATGTTGTTTTTTCTAATGCGATGAACCCCTTTAGCACAAGCAGACACATGATTGCTAATCGGCCTGAGAGAGCACGCTTTATACATACAGACACGCATACATGCATATATACTTACAGACACACATACATGCATATATACTTACAGACACACATACATGCATATATACTTACAGACACGCATACATGCATATATACTTACAGACACGCATACATGCATATATACTTACAGACACACATACATGCATATATACTTACAGACACACATACATGCATATATACTTACAGACACGCATACACGCATATATACTTACAGACACACATACACGCATATATACTTACAGACACACATACATGCATATATACTTACAGACACACATACATGCATATATACTTACAGACACGCATACATGCATATATACTTACAGACACACATACATGCATATATACTTACAGACACACATACACGCATATATACTTACAGACACGCATACATGCATATATACTTACAGACACGCATACATGCATATATACTTACAGACACACATACACGCATATATACTTACAGACACGCATACATGCATATATACTTACAGACACACATACACGCATATATACTTACAGACACGCATACATGCATATATACTTACAGACACACATACACGCATATATACTTACAGACACGCATACATGCATATATACTTACAGACACACATACACGCATATATACTTACAGACACGCATACATGCATATATACTTACAGACACACTTACACGCATATATACTTACAGACACACATACACGCATATATACTTACAGACACGCATACATGCATATATACTTACAGACACGCATACATGCATATATACTTACAGACACACATACACGCATATATACTTACAGACACGCATACATGCATATATACTTACAGACACACATACACGCATATATACTTACAGACACGCATACATGCATATATACTTACAGACACGCATACATGCATATATACTTACAGACACACATACACGCATATATACTTACAGACACGCATACATGCATATATACTTACAGACACACATACATGCATATATACTTACAGACACACATACACGCATATATACTTACAGACACGCATACATGCATATATACTTACAGACAGGGGATACACGCATACATGCATATATACTTGCATAAATAGATATATGCATACATATATACTTGCATAGAAACATAACATGCATATGTACTTACATAAATAGATACATGCATATATATATATTTATGTAGATACAGACATAAATACTTACATACATATGTACTTACATACGTGCATGCATGCATACATACATACATACACACAAACATGGATAAAGGCTCACATATACAGGTACATACACAAACATACTTGCATGCACATACAAATATATACACACACATATAAACACACATACTTACATACACCCACACACACACACATATAAAAACACATACATACACATACACACACACATACACACTGCAAACTTAACTCCACTTTTCGCTCACAGTGTGGTTTATTCACCAAGCAGGGCGACTATGTTTCTTTGTAGCAACTCATTCAAAGACGCAAGGACGCACATGCCTAGTTCAGTGCTGGGTGACCAGTTGGCTGTTTTAGTGTGGGTCGACCAGTTGAATCAAAGTGGGTTGATTGGTTGGCTGGGTGTGTATGGGTGACCAGTTGGCTGCATTACTGTAGGATTGTAACTCTAATACCTATTAATGTGCTGTGACTACTTGGCTGTACTAGGGTGGAGTCACCTTTTTCTTGTTGTACATCACTCTTGACACAGGCCTTCACTGCTCTTTGCGCAATTTATCACACAAACCCCCCACGTGCCCCGCGGAGAGCAAGAGAATCGCCATCAATATCTGCCATTTGAGTTAGCCGTTAGCCTCCAGGCAGCGATTACGCTCTCTTGGTAGTAAGAGACCATGAGGGGTGAAATTCATCACTGGAGGCAGGCGATCAGAAAGACACCTCAAACGGCCAAACAGGTCACACCAGGACCCCAGATCTTCAGATTTCCAGGCTGCATCCTCCTCGGTGAACCCTGGAGACGAGCTGGGGGGCAGTGGGGAGTGATAAAACACGGGGAACAGAAGAAATGGATGTGGTAGAGCGGAGAGCCCCTTCCTCTGAGGACGCTCACATGTGAGAACCGCCCTCCCAAAGCGCATTCCCTGCAGCGGTGTATGACAGGAGGAACGGCCGGAGATGGGGAGGAAGGGTGGGAGAGAAAGAGGGAGTGTGGAGGGAGGCAGGAGAATGAGAGAAAAAAGAAAGTAGGGAGAGAGAAAGAGAGGGGGAGATAGAGGGAGGGATGGGAGAGAGGGGGAAGGAGAAAGAGGAGAGGGAAAGATGGGGGGAGAGTGAGTGGTGGTGTAGAGAGTTTTTTCTATCTTGTCTGCTGGCGACGCGCCTTCCTGTGGGGAGCTGGTCTTGGTGACAGTTTAATTCCCCTTCATTTTAAATAGACTGTGCCCTGAGTATCAGCTCTGTCCCTGGGCCTCCACGGCTGTCTTTGAAGATGACAAATGTGCGCGCGACGAGGCGTAACCCTCCCCCCCCGGCTGGCAGTCTCTTGCAAGGCTATGGAGCAGAGTGGAGTGGAGTAGGGGATGGAGGCCACCAGCCTGGGGAGCCTGCAGGAGAGGAGAGCCTGAGAGAGAGGCCCCTTCCCTGGCCGCTGGCCGCTGGGGACCCCCTGGCCTGGCTGTCCATCTGCTCCGGTCCGCAGCTCTGGGTGAGAAACGCAGGAAAGCATACGAGGACACGAGGATGCAGGCAGACACAGACACACAGAGACACACACAGAGACACACGCATACGCATACAGACGCATACACACACGCATGCATACACATACAGGCGCATACACACACGCATACGCATACAGACGCATACACACACATGCATATGCATACAGACGCATACACACACATGCATACACATACAGGTGCATACACACATACATAGACATACAGGCGCATACACACACACGTATACACATACAAATGCATACACACATGCATACACACACACACGCACTCACTCACACACACTCACACACATATTGAAGAATGTCACACTTTCTGATCAATTACTGACTCATCACTCAGACAAAATGATACAAGCAGGACATTTCTGTATGGTCAGTAATCTGCGTTAGTGTTCCATATGGTCAGTGATCTGCGTTAGTGTTCTGTATGGTCAGTGATCTGCGTTAGTGTTCTGTATGGTCAGTGATCTGTGTTAGTGTTCTGTATGGTCAGTGATCTGCGTTAGTGTTCTGTATGGTCAGTAATCTGCGTTAGTTTTCTGTATGGTCAGTGATCTGCGTTAGTGTTCCTTATGGTCAGTGATCTGCGTTAGTGTTCCGTATGGTCAGTAATCTGCGTTAGTGTTCTGTATGGTCAGTAATCTGCGTTAGTGTTTCATATGGTCAGTAATCTGCGTTAGTGTTCCGTATGGTCAGTGATCTGCGTTAGTGTTCTGTATGGTCAATGATCTGCGTTAGTGTTCTGTATGGTCAGTAATCTGCGTTAGTGTTCTATATGGTCAATGATCTGCGTTAGTGTTCTGTATGGTCAGTGATCTGCGTTAGTGTTCTGTATGGTCAGTAATCTGCGTAAGTGTTCTGTATGGTCAGTGATCTGCGTTAGTGTTCTGTATGGTCAGTAATCTGCGTTAGTGTTCTGTATGGTCAGTAATCTGCGTTAGTGTTCGTATGGTCAGTGATCTGCGTTAGTGTTCTGTATGGTCAGTAATCTGCGTTAGTGTTCTGTATGGTCAGTGATCTGCGTTAGTGTTCCGTATGGTCAGTGATCTGCATTAGTGTTCCATATGGTCAGTGATCTGCGTTAGTGTTCCGTATGGTCAGTAATCTGCGTTAGTGTTCCGTATGGTCAGTGATCTGCGTTAGTGTTCCATATGGTCAGTGATCTGCGTTAGTGTTCTGTATGGTCAGTAATCTGCGTTAGTGTTCCATATGGTCAGTGATCTGCGTTAGTGTTTTGTATGGTCAGTGATCTGCGTTAGTGTTCTGTATGGTCAGTAATCTGCGTTAGTGTTCTGTATGGTCAGTAATCTGCGTTAGTGTTCTGTATGGTCAATGATCTGCGTTACTGTTCTGTATGGTCAGTAATCTGCGTTAGTGTTCTGTATGGTCAGTGATCTGCGTTAGTGTTCTGTATGGTCAGTAATCTGCGTTAGTGTTCTGTATGGTCAGTGATCTGCGTTAGTTTTCTGTATGGTCAGTGATCTGCGTTAGTGTTCTGTATGGTCAGTGATCTGCGTTAGTGTTCTGTATGGTCAGTGATCTGCGTTAGTGTTCTGTATGGTCAGTGATCTGCGTTAGTGTTCTGTATGGTCAGTGATCTGCGTTAGTTTTCTGTATGGTCAGTGATCTGCGTTAGTGTTCCATATGGTCAGTAATCTGCGTTAGTGTTCTGTATGGTCAGTGATCTGCGTTAGTTTTCTGTATGGTCAGTAATCCAGATCTGAGACATCTGTATCATCTGCAGTCCAGATGAACTTATTCCACATTGTCAGAAATCCTTCAAATTCCTTTTGTTCCCAAAAACTTGTTCTAGCTGCAGTATTCTGTGTCAATAAACACTTATGCATGTGTTGGTGGAAGTGTGACATTAAAAATTAATTTCCAGTAGTTCTCCAGTAGTTCTCATCACTGTTAAGGAGAGACAGCTCCCCGAGCCTCCTTCATGTGCAGAAACAGACGGAGGAATGCGGGCAGTCGCTCAGGCAGTGGACCCTGCTTAATAATGCAGCGCAGCGTGCTGGTGATGGAGTCTGTCTGGAACGCTCCTCGACTCGGGCCCACGTCCGTCCTCTGCCAGCTCTGGCACCAAGTGCTTTCTGGGGAATGGACCAGCCAGCTGAGCTCCGAAAAAAAGAACACACTTCAAAAAAAGCGGGTGACGATCATACTGGACCACAAATAGTCTCCGGCACTTTGAAGTGCCGAACATCAATAACATGTAAAAACCCACTGCAAGCTGGGATTTGAAAACTAAGCAGTAAAACACACACACTTTCTCTCTCTCTCTCACACACACATGCACACACACACACACAATTTCCCATGAAAAGTTTGTTGAAGTTTTCGTGAGTCAGAATGCCTTTTTTAAATGTATTTTTTATTGGTGTTACTCACACTGAAGGTGTCGATGGAGGGTAGACGGTTATACGGATATAGCTGGGTGCATTGAGATTCCTTCTGCTCCTCCTTCCGGAGCACCATGTGTTCCCCTGTCACTTTACAAAGAAACCCTGACGGTATGGAAACATCAATCAAACCGAGGGGAGCAAACTAATACAGAGCCTGAGATTTGAGGAGCATGCCTGTGTGCATGGGGGCTCATACAATGCACAAAGAGGAGACTTAAAGGGGCACGTTTTCCAGCTACCTGTCACATCCTGCAACTTTAAAATGGCTCCTGCATGATTATTACAGTCCAAAAGCTGACATGTCAGTAAAAACATGAGCATTTTGAATGTGAAAGTCTGCATTATGGCTTCCATTTGAAATGTTTTTTTTTCCACGCGTTGTGAGGTACGCTGCTGGAGGTATGCAGCTGGAGGTGATGTACCTGATCGTGTTTGTGAAGTCACTGCGTAAATGAGGAGGCATTAGCACTGTGAGGTACGCAGCTGGAGGTATGCAGCTGGAGGTGATGTACCTGAAGTCACTGTGTAAATGAGGAGGCATTAGCACTGTGAGGTACACAGCTGAAGGTACGCAGCTGGAGGTATGCAGCTGGAGGTGAGAAGTCACTGTGCAAATGAGGAGGCATTAGCGCTGTGAGGTACACAGCTGAAGGTACGCAGCTGGAGGTATGCAGCTGGAGGTGATGTTCCTGAAGTCACTGTGCAAATGAGGAGGCATTAGCGCTGTGAGGTACACAGCTGGAGGTATGCAGCTGGAGGTGACGTACCTGATCGTGTTTGTGTAAGTCTCTGCGTAAATGAGGAGGCATTAGCGCTGTGAGGTACACAGCTGGAGGTATGCAGCTGGAGGTGACGTAAATGAGGAGGCATTACTTTTCATGACAGCTCCTCCATGAACTCATGTTTCATCACCACTCTCTGCTCTCGGTGCTTCAGGAGTTTTTCTTTGAATGAAAGGAAGTGTGTTTGGCTGGAGTAGGCCTTTAATCACTGATGAATCGCCATGGAAATGACAAGGAGGGAGGGGCCAGGTCGCCTGGTGGAGTCCAAGTCTGTATGGATCGACTGACACACACTCTCATGCACAGACTAACACACAAACAGTAGTGTCTGATGAGAGTCTCAGCCCCAGTGTCTTTCAGTTACCCATCTGCCTTTTTTGTGCTTTTTTTTGTTTTTTTTTGCTCATACAATGTATACTTCTTCTACTTCTTCTGATTTCGGCCTCTCGGTAGCTGTGAAGCTTCTTAAATCTACTCTAGACCCAGCAATGTATCTCCTTCTTTCTTTTTTGATCAGTCTTTCTCATAAAGAAAGCTGCAAAACCGTTTTCTAAAAGTGTTTCTTCAGTGCTCCCATTAGTAGGAACTCAGTGAATCCATTCACGTGGACTGCGGCCCGCTGAATGGCTCTCTCTTTGTTCTTTTATTTTTTGCCATCGATCGCGTTTCAAAGAGGGAGAGAAAAGAAAAATTCATAGAGCACGAACCCTTGCACTACAATGCATTAGAATAGTGCATAGTGCCCACCCATCTCATTAGGTAAGCTTAATGCTACTTTATTACCATAAATAAGAATGCATTTATGGTTGTTTGGCTGTTGTGTTCTTCTGTGTTAGCAAAGCGCTGTGCCCTGTATGAATTGGCCCATTTGTGTGTGTGTGCAAACGTTTGTACGCTTCAACCACCTCCGGGGATATGTCGGGGTTGCGAGTCTCTGGCACTGTTATTTTGGGGGTCGTAGGCTAAAAAGTTTGGGAACCCCTGCTTTTAGAGTGTTAATGGCCGCCATGTTCAGCCCAACTATCCCAGTTCAGGCTGCACCGTGCGGGTGCGAAATCATGAGAGCCGCCGTTGGCTCACTGCAGTCTATTCCTCTCAGTCTTATTGATCTTCCAAAACCTCATCACAAAATGGGGGGGAGATAGTGGAGAGGGAGCTCTCCCGCAGTGCCCAACCTGTGAAGACCTCAAACGAGATGATTCTCAAAAAACCGCCAGGTTTCGGGCAAATAAGGAACGCGGTACTGACAGGATTAAAGGGGTGGGGGGGGGAGAAGTCAACCGTATTCTTTCCTGCCTGTCAGAAAGAATTCCCCTGAAACAGCGGTGGAGGGAAATGTGTTTGAAAGGCCCGATCACGGCTGTAGGCTCTCATCTGCCGTGGTAGCCCTCCCGCTGAGCTCTGCTTTAGTGCACTGCTCTCCACCCGCCAAGCAACACATGCCTATTGCATGTTCCTGAGCGACCAGGGGGAGGCACTATTGAGTGAGTCAATACAATTGAGCTGCAGGGCGTACTGTTTTCGTTTTTTGCTGTCACTAAACACTTCTTTGATCAATTAAAGTATTTAATTATAAAATTGACCCACTCCATCTGGCTTCTCATGTCTGAACTGTTTGCTAATTAAAAGGCAAAAAACAAGACCTTGTGGTTCCACAGAACCAGAACTGAGGACCGCTTGGATACGCTGTCACTAACTGTTAGGGCCAAATTTATCAAAGCCTTCAGCACATGCAATACAGTGTCATGGTCTGTGATTGGAGCAAACAAACTAGCTCAGCCAATGAAATGCTCCCTTATTCTCAAAAACAGTTTTGTGCACACTAAATTCTTCACAAAGAGAACTACTTATGGCCCTGCTCCTATTTGTTTCCCAGCTCTGCACTTTATTTTCTGTGTCATTTCGGATAAAATCCTCAGATAAATTAATGCATGTTTCAAAGGGAGAGTGGGCAGTCCACTCTTCCTCTGTACTTTATTACTCCTTCAGATGAGTATATCAGTGAAGAGAGGGAGAGGAAACAGCGGAGAGAGGAGCAGCATCACACAGCGTGAGTCAGGAACTGAACCCATTTAAACAGTCACAGAATACATTTCTATATATGGTCGCTCCAGGTAGGCGTGATAGTCCACTAAACCACCAAAGCAGTAAATTAATGCAATTTTATTAATACACTGCGATACTGTAGGAGTTTGCGTGACATGTACAGTCCGAACACAAATGATCCAGCACTCATTAGCATTTGCACATTGATTTATCCTTTGCTTAATCCAAAAGTTTGATTGAAATAAGATCTCTTCTTCAGAGACCAGGCTATATACAGGATCAGTATGTACATTAAATTGCAGAGGAACAATGCTACTCAATATGTAAAAAAAACACAGAAAAAATAAAAATATACACAAGACAATGTACCAGGATCTCTCTTATGGCCTTGGTCAGCACTTGAAAATACTTGATGATATTCCTACATGGCGTTATGTCTGCTTTTCTTTCCCAGTTTTTTTTTCATTTGAAACGATATGGGCTGATTTGATTTGAAGCGCTTTACACTTGGGCATGGCCTTGGGTGTTTCTGCACACACACATTCACAGAGATTTATTTAAACAATTTTAATGGGTCTTTGCTGCCCCATAATATGAAATGTTAGCTACAATTTCAGCATGCTTTGGTGCAATTTCCACTTCAGCCACTTAGTAAAATAGAAAATCAGACAAGATTCAATGCAGGGTGAGAGGAAATTCAGCGGTGATAATCACAACATGGGGGATGTACACTCTCCTCTGTGCGTGGAAATGGTAGGAATCACTGAATTAGCCTGAATGGAACTGACTGTAATAAAGTTTGTGTTCCTCTGCCAAGTTTTACCTCAGGACTGCTTGTGCCTCATTGGCTATTTTAAAGACACTAAACCCTGAAGATAAGAAGTACACACATGGACCCAGCACCCCAAACAAACACACGCATACGGAGAACATGACTGAATATTTTCATGAACACATGTATACAGACACACACACACACGCACTTATCTTGGCAAGTAGTTTTAACAGGGATTCTGATCAGATTTAACTCCCTTCACCGTCTCTGTGTAGCTTACCGAAATGGTGATGCCTGATACAGTGAAGTGCAGTTCACAGTGGGTGATATGTTTTGTGATGTTGGGTGGTACTGCTGTAAATTGGTACAAAGGGAATTTGGCTTGTAACTTGGAGGCAGTAGGTTTGATTTCCAGGTAAGGGAACTGCCATTGTATTCCTTGAGCAAGGTAGGTCACCTGGATAGGGTGTTTAGAAGGTGTGTACGTTGACATGGATATGGTTATCTGATAAATGCCCATAGTATAATGTAATATAATGATGAAAACTGCAGCAAACTAGGAAGTGATGTGTGTTAAAATCCTTTTTCCAGTGTATATGTTTCTAGATTTGACTTGGTGTGTGTGTGGTGAGGAATTTATTTTTTAGCCTGAAGTGGTGTCTTCTTTTTTGGTTTCTATTGACCCTTGCATTTTTGGTACCCAGACCCAACTTTGGTTTATGATTTATTCAATAGAGCTTTTTTCACCCATGGTAACCTTTCAGATATTTAGCAGATACTTTTATCCAGAGTGACTTGCGCTTTCCTTTAATCCATTTATATCTCTGGATCAGAGATGCTGCTAGACTTTTAGCAGTACTAGGCACAGGCCCCCAGTGCCCACATCCTCACACTTGCAATTTATGATACATTTTTAAAAACTAGTTATTTTTCATGATTGTTTACTGCACTGGATAAAGTCTTACACAATCTGTCTCTGCTTATATTTACTGAGGTAATTCAGGTTCTCTTGGGAACTTTTAGAAGGCTTAAAGTTGCAAGCCATGTGGCCTGATATTCTAGCAGTTATTCTACACTTCCATCTTGGATAATGACTGGGATGGCAGCTGAAAACAAGAGCTTTCCATTTTACCCATAAGGCCTCAACTGAATGGACTGACGCTTGACATATGAGGGTTTGAGGAGTGATGTTTGTGTGATGGAAGCATTTTTTCTTACTGGCAAACAAAACACTGAAGGAATGAAACCAAAGAATGGACTCCCTTGCATTAAGACGGTATAAGTCTTGTATATTATAAACATGCCTTTTTTATCCTTGCTTGTCAGTGAAATTCACATGATATTATGGTCTTTGTCTATATTGGCCTCTCCATTCTGTGTCAACCAGTATTCATCTGCATTTGTTTTGGTTTTTGTGGATCTGTGAAATGCAAGAAAACATTCCAGGTGAATAACATTCATGGAAAGCAAAGAAATCTGGATTAAATGTACGTCCTGGGAACATTTTTCCTGATGTTCTGACAATAACAAAAGTTCCGGCGACAAAAAATCGTTAGCTGGGCTGGTGTGAACCCAAAATCTGTTGTCATTTCAGGAAGTGATTCAAGAGATTTGATTGGTAGAGACCAAACCCTTTCCCCATGTTGTAGCAGTGCTCAGGTCAGGGTTGGGAAGAGAGCAAACGTGTGCGAACAAGATTCAGATTATTAAAGAATTATTGCAGATAAAGGAAGAGTCAGAGACAAGCAATGGGGAGCCATCAGTCACCCTGAGATAAATGAGAGGAGCTGCAGCTCCCACTGTTATTGATAATAAGGGGGTAATTTCATTTGTGAGCAGAGTCCTTCCTGCACATTTTATGTATTATGACCCAGTTAATGTTTCAGGACAGGTCATTTAAATGGAAGTCCTGTGGATGTGAAAATAAAATGTACAGTTTGCCATCATCTCCAGTTGGCTCCAGTTTGCTTTAAAAACCCCTGACTAAAGCAAGCACTTCTAAAGACTTAAAGCTAGCAGTCAAATAATGATGGGTTGGTTTCATATAATGGAATGTAATTGTCATATTAGAGGAAAAAAAGAGTCTCTCTCCAACTCTGAGATGGCATATTATCCCTTTTGTACTAAGAGTATCAAAGAGCCCAATGTAAGAGCAAATGAGAGGGTTGTTCAGGGTAACCATTTTGACATAAAAGGTATTTTTTTTTCTCCCATTCTGCTTTTACTGCTGATTGTGGAGATTCCATTAGTGCTCTGGTTTGGGTGAGACTATGTGAGACCAAACTAAGATTTTGATAAAATATGTAAGTATATGATGATAATGATAACTCTTTTGTACTCGCAGTCATACCTGCGGTGAATTTGCATGAGCGCGTTAGCCTGAGACACCAGTCAGGAGCCCCTCAGGCAGGTTTGACTTTAGAGGGGTCTGTGATGGTGATCCCGTATGACCTCCGTAATTCAGCTCAATTTATTTGTTCATTCTAGCAATTTCCTGGCATTTCCCTCATGTTTTTCACTTCAGTATCACCACTTCAGTTCATTGTGTTTTATATCATAATGACTGGTGCCATAAAAAACTTTCAAATTGGTGAAACTAAGAGGGTGTGATGTAGATACTTGGATGGAAGACCTCTGGAGGAAAATGTTTGCTGGAAGTGTTGCAGGTAGTCCAGTAGGGGGCACTCTTCCCACTAGAGCTAATCTCATGTGATAATAGAACAGCTAGCTTTTCTCATTTCCTCACAGTTGTCTTTTTTTGTAGGTGCAAGGTTATTTTTGCAAAACAAGGACAATATTTTGATCTTGTGTTGATGTAATCTGTAAGGTGTGGTTTTCCATTCATCTGCGTGCCATTCTTGGAAATACCTTATATTTTTGTTGTTGTTACAAATTTCCCCGAATCATAAAAAAAAAAAAAAATAAATAAAAAACTGGTTTGGATGAGGTGTATGAGGAGGTTGTTAAAGTCTAACCTTGCCAGTCAACCTAAGGGAGGTTCATGAAGGCGACACACAATCGGCATCTCGTGGAGACGAGGGTTCTGTCTCTTTAGCAGTAGAACTCTGAACTTCTCCTCAGCTGTAAAACTCACAGTAAGACTGAGCAGTTACTGTCACTGTAAGACTGAGCAGTTACTGTCACAGTAAGACTGAGCAGTTACTGTCACTGTAAGACTGAGCAGTTACTGTCACAGTAAGACTGAGCAGTTACTGTCACTGTAAGACTGAGCAGTTACTGTCACAGTAAGACTGAGCAGTTACTGTCACTGTAAGACTGAGCAGTTACTGTCACTGTAAGACTGAGCAGTTACTGTCACTGTAAGACTGAGCAGTTACTGTCACAGTAAGACTGAGCAGTTACTGTCACTGTAAGACTGAGCAGTTACTGTCACTGTAAGACTGAGCAGTTACTGTCACAGTAAGACTGAGCAGTTACTGTCACTGTAAGACTGAGCAGTTACTGTCACAGTAAGACTGAGCAGTTACTGTCACTGTAAGACTGAGCAGTTACTGTCACAGTAAGACTGAGAGTGAATAAGTTTTAATTGCACAGAGAGAGAGAGACTCAAAGTTCCACCTCTTCTTCGCCAGCTCTCTGTTTTATTGCTGAGTAGACATACTTTATTTTTGGCAGAAATATGTGCCTATGAATAATTTCAATCTTGAGCACTGAGTAAAATTAGTGCCAAACCTGGAATGTACTCACACAATTTGGTTTAACTTTGCGCTGTGAGTGGAACCTCATGTTAAAAGGCATTGGAGGTATCTTTATCCTGCCTATATAAGCCTAAGGGGGGGCTGCATGTAGACTGCATGATGACCTGGACCCCCTGATTAAAATATAAGTTGGGAATTCTAATTAATTGAACTTCATGCTCTTTGATGCAACACTCTCTGTCAGTTCATGAGAGTGCAGAGAAGGACACACTCTCTCCAGAGAGACGTGCAAGGCCAGCATGCTGCCTGCTTCCTCTCACCTCTCAGAGTGCCATTTAATCTCTCGCATATGCTGAGTCAGGGAAGGAATACTGCATGGGAAGGTTGAGACTGCAGGCACGTGGTATACCAGAAGGGGGCACTGGTACATGGTGAGAAGTGATTGGCATGGTCAGGATCAATACCAGACCGGTGTCAGTACCGAGCCATGAGGCCTGTTCACTCTACAAAGGCTCCACCCAAACTTACTACCTGATTTCACTTAGAGGAAGTACAGTGTGGCCCCGTTATAACGCGATTGTTGAGGTCCATAAAATTCTAAAAAAAAAAAGCGAGGTCGCGCTAAATCGAGGTTCAAGAAAATCAGCGTTAAAACTGACCCAATGTTGACCTGACATCCTAAAACACCCATATTTTTGCCCTATTTGACCTGGCTTCTGCATATTTACCCTCTGGCAAGTAAATTTACTTTGAATTGAAGAATTCCGCAAATAAATTGTTGTTGATACAGTAGAAATTAAAACACAAATTAATTTTTAGTAAAGCGTTTCAATGAAAAAAAAAAGGTCCAATGACTCGTTGCATTATATCCAAATTCGCGTTAAATTGGGGCACGTAAAAAAATGGAAGCAGATCGTGGTGATGTAGGAGTTTACAGAACTAGCCTGGATAGTAAGGCCCCCTCCATTTTTTCAGAAACTTTATTAACAGTAAAGCTACATCGCCTCTGCAGTATATTCAAGAATTCTTGTTGTGGTATGTGGAAAATCATTTCAGGAGGAAGTGATAAAACTGACTTTTGGGACAGAAATAGTCACACTTTCACTGCAGTGTCAATTTTCAGATTTGGATAGGAAATGAGCAACACAACTCTCAAACCACAGGATGTGGTATATTAGATTATAAACATCAGGATGAGACAGCTGGGCTTCGAAGAGAATGAGCTACCCAGCAGCTTCTGGCATAGGCCGCACTGACAGCCAGAGAAGTCTTATAAAGTTTAACATAATGTCACAGTGCTGTCAAACTGTACAGCCGAATTACTTTATTTTTAACTTCATTAAGACTCGCCTTGGGCAACATACATGTTAAAAAAATAACCTCAGTTTCCCTTTTCAGGCAGGAAAATGTCATTACGGTCAGAAGGGTCTCTAGATACATGTTATTTTGTTTTATCTTTATTTTAACTAGGGAGGTCAACTGAGAACGCAGTTATTTTTTGCAATTTTTTTCTGGGGAGTCAAAATGGGCAGGGACTGCACAGCCAATTGGATGCTGGGAGTGATTAGGCGGCAAAAGCAGAGAAAACATTTTTTTTGTAAGATTTTTACCAGGACATGGTGGTTAATGGCCCTACTCCTTTCTTTGCAAAAGTGCCATGGAATCTTTAATGACCAGGATGCGAGTCAAGGCCTCCTTTCAGTGACTCATCTGAAGAATTCCACCTCCTGCAGAACAGTGTCCCTATCACTCTTTAATGACCAGTAATAATGCGAGTCAAGGCCTCGTTTCAATGACTCACCTGAAGAATTTCGCCTCCGGCAGAACAGTGTCCCTATGACTGTACTGGGGCACTAAGTTTCCATTTGGAACGCAAAGAAGAGTGCCCCCTACTGCCCAATCAACCAGCACCTCTTCTGCCGTTGACTCTTCTGGCCGGAGGTCTCCCAGGTTCTAACCAAGCTCTCACCTTCTTTCGCCAGCGGTTTGTCATGAGAAGGGCTCCTGGACTTACGGCCTCTAAAAGTATCTAGCTGATAAATACAGAGCTCTGTGTTGACAGTGCAAGCGTGTGGTACAATGATTAAAACAGAATATCATATTGAATAATTTATGTAAAAAAACCCCCCAGATTCACATGGTGCCCTCTTCATGAAAAGGGTGTATAATGGAAACGGCCATAGTTGTTACATTTGGTGAATGTAAATTTTGTCCTATTTTTTTACAGAGGGACACAGAGAGCTGCTCAGATCATGCAGTGGAAGCAGGGAACCTTAGGGGTCTTTCGGTATTTCACTAATTATTCCCTAGACCTGTGGTACTGTAGACTGAGTCCGGGAGGAAGTTCTGAGTTTGCTGCTACTTCCCACAGCCTGCCATCTGATGAGATATAATTATTGAATATGCTTTAAAATTCTTGCATATTTTTTGTCCCTTAAGGATATTTTATTGAAATGCAGTTTTGGCAATTTTTTTTTTTTTTGCTTGTTCTTTTGAATATTTCGCTGCTTAACTAATGGTTACTTTGCGGTGACCAGATGTCCGTACTTTCACCAGTTAGAGCCCCACTGATCAGCCTGTCGGCCTCTGATTCATTCAGTTACAAACGCAAGCTCTCTCTACAGATCAAAGCCCTGACTTACTGAAGGTCCTGGAATATGAATATGAGACGGTTACTCCCTGCATCATATCTATTTATGATATAATGCATCCTAAGAGGGTAAATTGTCCCTCGAGATATTAAAATATTAAAAATGTCTAATTACAGAGAACAGCTTGTTAGGTTTCATGGGGTTGTGACTGTGGTACGGGTGAAAGCCGGCACGGGCAGGGCCCCCCAGGGCTGAGTGTGAACGCCGCGGATCGACACTGTAGGCAAATGAGAGCCGTGGATAAGCTGAATGGCTCCCCCTCACAATCAAACATCTTTATCTTCTCATTAAAATATACCTGTCATATTTCACTTCTAGTGCCCTCATTATTACAGGATAAGAATAATTGACGATGATATCTGTACAGTGCATTGTGTGTGATGTTGGAGCTCTTGTACTTTATTGGATTGTGGCTGGATTTGTCATTTCAGACAGCAATACAAGCGTGCTAACTGCTCTACACCCAGATGTCTGACTCGAGTGCCAATCCCACAGGGAGGGTTTCTGAAACCGGGATAAGCCATTTTAGTCATATTTTTCTGCTTTACATATTTTCATTACATACTTCAGCATCTCCGTGTATTAAAAAAACTCCCCAGAGGTCCAGCGACTGTAAGTCAAACACACCCCCCCCCCCACCTTCGCTTTCTGAAGCAACAAAGCCTGCCGTTTCAGAGAATGTGTTCTGAAGTCTTATCTGAGATTACAAATACAGAGGCGAGGCAGGAGAAGCTGTGAAGTGAATGCGTTTGAAACAGCCAAACAAACAAAAAAAGGCAAGCAAACAGAAAACAAACGGGGCAGAAAAGGGCTGTCATTCTCCCTCCTTGATTTTCCGCTCTGCTGGAGGTCTGCAGCTCCTTTCGCCCCATTTTTCTTCTGCGCCCACTTTTCGGAGGACGTCTTGCATTCCAATAAGTTTGTCTGCATAACTGCATTTGCGTTATCTTCATCTTTCTTTTATTGCGTTTGCTTTTATGACTGCCACTGTTCCTGATTGCATTGACATGCTTTTTAAATTTAATCTTATGGTTTTGGGTTAAAAACATAACATCCTATGCATCCTTTGCTTTCTAGGTCTATTGGACTACATTTCTATGTCTATTGGACTACATTTCTATGTCTATTGGACTACATTTCTATGTCTATTGGACTACATTTCTATGTCTATTGGACTACATTTCTAGGTCTATTGGACTGCATTTCCCACCTCTACAGTGCTTTGGCCCTGATCAATGCTCTTGTCTTCATGTTGTAATACGCTCTGGATATGAGAGTCAGCTGAAAGCCTATCACGTAATGTGGACTAAAGGAGCCATAGTGACTTTAAACAGGTTTTTGACTCATGGACCCACAGTCTCTTTGGCCTGGTAGTGCCTGTCTGTTGCACAATGCCAGTGAGAAAGAGGAATTCTAATCACCTTCATCTTCATCACCTTCATCATCATCTTCTTCATTTTCACAGGCCGAGGGGAATGTCAAGCACAATTGTTTTTTTTTCAGCAGAGAGTTATCTAAGCAAAACAGATACAGAACTTCGGAACAGCCGCGTTTATTTTTGAAAACACTGTACAGAAATACCCTGTTTAATAAAACAAATCGAGAGCCGGCCTTTATCTTTGAACAGCTGTGATTATGCATACAATCTAAGAATAGAATACATGGAGGGAATCAGGGGTAGTGAAGAACCGTAGCACACAGCAGTGACGGTCATAGCTTGTGCTGGAGAATCATTAGTGATCTATAACGGAACTGATGTCTGAGCGAGACCAACACCAGCTCCACAGAGCTGTCAGGGTTAAAGGAGGGGAGATGGTGTACCCCTCTGCCTGCCTCTCTCCCCGGCCGTCTCCCTCCCATCCTCCTTATCTCTCCCACACACTCCGCTCCGCAGCTGTTCTGATGGTCTACCCTCTCCACAGCCTGTAAAAGTGCGCTGGACTTAAACGAAAATATCTTTTTTTTTTTGTTGGTGAAAGTCCGTTTTTTTTGTTATTTCTCTCCATGTCTCCTCTCTGTCACTTCACAGCACTGTGCTGAACCTTTTCTTCCCCTGATAGGCAGGTTGCGGTTTGAGTTTTATCAGTGCGTGCGTGTTTTTGAAAAGGAGAAATGAACGAGAGGTCAGACTGCTGCATATCTGGGTGGGGTGGGAAGGGCATGGAGGGGGGGGGGGGGGCAGCGGAAGACCGGCGGCAGC
>JAFBMS010000391.1:132500-143695 GCA_019788955.1 Albula glossodonta | reverse complement strand
GTGTGTGAGTGTGTGTGTGAGTGTGTGTGTGAGTGAGTGTGTGTGTGTGTGTGCGTGAAACACAGACACGGAGTGTGTGACAGTACCACAGCATAGCGCCATGCTGGGAGCAGAGCAGATTCATGGCTCTGTCCCTGTCTCCACACACACAGAGGCCCTTTCTTTCCCCCAGACACCCTCAGCCCCTTCACTCCACAGTCCTCAAGCGATCATTCATCTCATGACCGAATCGCCGTTTCAAACAATTTCCGCTTTTAATCCGCCACGACGTTTCAGTTCTCTGACACAGACAGAGGGAGAAAACAAAAAACAGAAGGAGAAACACCAAACTATGGGAAGAACGGACTGATTTCCATCAACGACTCTTTCCAGATTGAATTCGAACAATCCAGCCCTCCCACAGCGGCTATTCAGCCCAGATCCTTGTCCAGGCCCTCCATGCCTCATGTCTGAACCACTGCAGTTCCGTCCAAGCCGTTTCCCTCCCTGTTTATGCCACTAGACCCCCATGCCTAACACAGAAACCCTCATGCAAATAGAAACATGGAATTCAACACACTGGAATTCAGTTCAGCTTTATTTCTGACACAGATAGAGAGTCACAGAGCAGCTTTACATAGATCCCAGGCCTGAGACGCACTCAGAGCAAGCCTAGGGTGACGGTGCCAATGGAAGAGCTCCCTAATCAAATGGAGGAACCCGTGGGCAGAACCCAGCTCAGAGGGGAAGCCCATCTGCTTCTGGCCAACACCCAGCAGCCAATGAAATTACAGTACAGTAAATTAGTTAATATTATGAATAACAATCTGCATATTGTGATGCATACTGTAAATATATTTTACAGTCTATTTACAACATTCTGCTGAACATTTAATTTCTGTAAGGGAAGCAACTGCTTGACTTCCGACAACCTTCCAATGTAATCTCTTGTCACATGCCTCCTTACCTCATCAAACTAGTTACATGTCAAAAACTCACCTCAAGTTCCAAAACCGTGCTCCTAGCCTTCAAGGCAGAGAATGGAACAGCTCCATCAGACTTTGTCTATCTCCACATAAATTACATAATGTAATTACATTATTTATAACCAGAAAAGGTGCACCTCTAGATGTGTCTTCAGTTAACCTTGGTCAAATAAGGGTTTGAGATTATTTAACCCTTTAGATATAAATTAAAATTCCAAATGATCATTGAAAGTAAAATGACTATATTCTGCAATATGATGAACAAAATCCAGCTGTTAAAAAATGACTTCGGTGAGACTTTTTCATGCAAGTCATGCTGCCGTGTCTGAACAAATCAGAAAAAAAAAGATATTCACAAAAAATTAAAACTGAAAATTAGTCTCCTAGTGACGTGTGGACGAGGAGTTGTAACCCCAAAGATATGTAGAGCTGCAAGGATCTGGATTACCTCCTCTAACCAATCAAATGTTTTTGCACTTTGCAAAGAGCCAATCACAATGTTTGGTTTGTCAGTAGCATACAGTTTCTCCACCTGATTTTTGGTGTCATTAAACTTCATACTCCAATCAGTGCTGTCCATGTGTGAGAGAGAGGCCTGTGAGAGGCTGCGAATGAGGTCTGTCCCATGCATGTCGTTATCACATTACAGCCAGCAGATGCCTTATCCAGAGTAACCTGCACAGCCTGCTTTTGTTTTTCACACTAATCCATTTATACAGCCGGATACTAACCGAGCGGGCCTTTCCATATTTCCGGAAAAGGCCCATAACTGGCTGAAAATGAGGCCCGGCCCATTACCTCACATCAAATGGAGGTGGAAAACTTTGGTTTCAGAGGGTAAAAGTCCTGCCATGTGCTGGTTCTACCTCTGCACTAAACAGGCGATTATTAGTTATTATTATTGTTAATTATTATTACTAACTAGCTCATCTAGACAGCTGAATAATTGTGCTAATTATAGAATCAGTTGGTTTAATGCAAAAACATGGTGTATTCACACACATCAAATATATTCATAAAAACACACTCTTTTCAACACAATCTGTTGCACACAGATTCTTGAGTACAAACACAAGCACTTCAAGCCCTCACATAGTCTCACCTCTTTGAGATCTGGAAGCCAAACAGAGTCTATTCTTTTGCCCTAATTAAAACATACTTTATCATGTTGTGATAACTTGACACAGAAATTATACAATGACTCAGCAGTACAATATAATGCAGAATTGTTTTTGCTCTCTCTCTTACACACTGTCTTTCCTACACATGCAAGCATACATTCACACACCCCCAACCCCACCCCCCAACACACACACATGTCACTTTCACAGACACACACATACTCTCCCTTATGTGCACACATTTTCTAACATATACACACAAAAGACATACACTCTTCATATCACACCCATTGAAAAACTCAAAAGGAAAAAAAATTAACACCATATATATTTTGTACAAAAACGACACCTGAGACAATGTTTTATATACAATTATCTAATTCAAAATTCTGTCTGATTTTTTAAATCGTCTTACTCAATTGAAAAAAATACGCTATACTTTACTGGCATGGCAAACGTTTACATGCATGTGGCTTAAGTATAATGATAACAATGATACATCAGAATCACAGTTCAAAAACAACAATAACAACATTGTAAATCTGTCTCACACCCAG
This sequence comes from Albula glossodonta, assembly GCA_019788955.1. Taxonomy (NCBI): domain Eukaryota; kingdom Metazoa; phylum Chordata; class Actinopteri; order Albuliformes; family Albulidae; genus Albula; species Albula glossodonta. Next base: position 141,052 of record JAFBMS010000391.1, on the reverse strand, counting down.
TGGTGCAAACATACGGATGCCAGCTCGGACGCTGATGTGTGGCAGCTGCGCTCTGGCTGTGAAGGGTGTTTCCCCCCGTCCCGACAGTGACAATGCTATCGAGGGGAAAAGTACCTGAAAAGTGAGTCCCAAAACTGGCCTGAAATAATTCTTTAACTGCTTGTCATTGGTCGAGAAGCGAAAAGGGACTTTACGGTGGGTCCGACATCAAAGGTCAAATTAGGACTCAAACCAAGCGATCAGTATATATATATTTTATTCTGCGACAACCACTCGTTTCTTATACACCAACACGCACATCCCGTTTGAGTGAAAACAGAAAGAGACAAGATGAGTCATTGCCGTAAAAGACAGATGCACTTTATCCAGAAAGGTGATAAGTATGTGATAAAAATACATTTCGGTATCACACCCTTCTTCAGATACCAGCTCCAAGTGAAATACACTGCAATATGCGGAGCACTCGCGATTCACTACCCTCTCCCTCTACAGCCCAAATCCTGACAGAGGAACCAACCAAAGAAAGAACCTAACATCACGGTAAAATGTATATGGGTTAGTTCAATTGTACTTGTACTAATATCCTAATATACTTAATGTGTCCAAAAGGGATGACGTTCACTTCAGAGTAAAACGCACGGTACCACAGTTGATGTACTAACCACGGGGCATTTCAGTGCTTTCACCAGCAGCTATGAATGCAGTCATTTTCCACCCCCGTTAAGAATTAAACATTAACATTTAAATGTGTTTTAAGTTCATCATTTAAATAATAATACGCAACGACTTTCTATGCTTTAAAAAATGTGTTTGTCCAGTTTGTTCAACCATGCAACTGGTGGAATCTAAATCTGTGATTTGAAAGCTAGGGCTCGTGAGCCTGACTCACCACAGAGAAGAAGCAGACGTTCCATCTTCTAGAAGGAAAACTCCGCACAAACACTCAAAACTTCTCCTGTCACACCTTCTCTTGTGCCGTCTTCAAACTAATAAAAATCCACGTCGAGGCTTTCGGTTTTAGACCCCACAACGGTAAGGTCCAATTCGTGGTCCCACGCACTGTTTGTCTGTCGGAGTGTGCGTGTGTAAGAAACGAGAAAGAAATTCACCTACATAAAAATCCAACTTTTTGTCTACGCGTAACAAATCTATGATAACTGACGGACGGGAAGGAAATTTCTCCTACTGGTCCGTAAACGGTAAGGTCAGTGAAGTAACCGGGCGGCTACCGTTACTGGCGCGCGTCTAACAGGAGCACACTCCCTGGAGTGGAGCTTGCGCATGCGGTGTGCCTGAGCGCGTCTGAAACTGTCACTCCTCACCCTCTTCTCCTCCCTCCTCCGTCTCTCTCACCCTCTGCCTCTTTTGCTTTCTTTCTGAAGTCCTCTTTCTCGTTTTGTCTCACTCCTTCTTCATGGGTCTCATTCCCCCCTCCCCCCTTCTTTGTAACTCTGTTCCTCTGGGCAGAGGTTCAAATCTCTACTGAAAAGAGACACCCCGGTGGTGGTGGTGGGGGGGGGGGGGTGCATTTGTTTCTGTCATTTTTTAAAATAGGGTTTATTTTGCTGTTGTGAATCAATATCCCAATGTGTATTATTTTCTGAGGGAGCAGATGAAAGAGAAAGATGAAGGGAATTGTGGCATGGTCTTTTGAGTTCATGACCTAAAATATTTCAGCGGCACTGAATACCTCCTGTCATGCTAAGAGAGGCAGTTAGGATTCTCTAAGAGGGAGGAAAAAGAGAGAGATGTGCTTTAAAATGACCAATTCTTTTCCTCGCTAGATATAGTCTCAAACTTTACTTGAGGGACTATCATTACAGGAAACATCAGAGAGCATACATATCAAAGGTTAAAGGTCATCTCAGCATGAAGTCTGAGATTGGCCTTGAACAAATTTAAACAGGAAGCACTGTAGGACATTGTATGCCATTAAAGGAAGATATAAAAATTATTTTCCATTTGGACTGGACACAAAATATTCAAACATTTCTTCAAAGGTCCAGCTGTGACCGACAGTGGTTTGACTTCAGTTCAAAAAAATGCTTTGTTCTTAGCGTGGTCAAGGGTATATGAAAGTATACAGAGTATGCCCACCAAAATGTCTAGGGGTGTACAGTATACCCACCTATTAGCCTTATTACCATTAATACATATGGGCTTTGGAGTTACAGTATGCCCTCAGACAGTATACCCACCTATTAGCCTTATTACCATTAATACATATGGGCTTTGGAGTTACAGTATGCCCACCTCCTCAGACAGTATACTCACCTATTAGCCTTATTACCATTAATAAATATGGGCTTTGGAGTTACAGTATACCCACCTCCTCAGACAGTATACCCACCTATTAGCCTTATTACCATTCATACATATGGGCTTTGGAGTTACAGTATGCCCACCTCCTTTGACAGTATACTCACACTTCTGACTTATTTTTCTTCCTTTCCTTTCCTGCCTCCTCCTCTCCAAGGATTATATGCTTATCTGAAGCTTTTAAAAAAGAAAGTTTCGGCAACATCACAGAAGGAAATACCTTTATGATCATTCAGTATGAGTCATACAATATAAATGAAAATGAGAAACCAAAACCAAAGCTATCATAATTATGTTCATTAGCTTATTATTCTTGGTAATGACTGCAATTGTAACAGTGTGTCTTATCCTAAAACAAGTTGAAATGTAGCTGAAATGTATGTTTTCCAAAAACATTCCAAAAACTGTGCTTAAAAAAGAAAACAAGTTGGCAGCTTTTAGCTATATTTGTCTCGCTGTCTTCTCTTTTTTTCCCAGTGATATATATAATCCCTACTTTCCTTTTTTCGCTGTTTTTTCCCTGAGCAAACCAGTTGACCCACAGCAAGCAGCCATCCTGCCGGCTCAGGGAGGAGATCAGAAGGCACAGAACTACTCTGTTTCACATGAGGACAGCCTCGCCCTTTCACACACTGTGTCCACACCACTAATCACACGCTGCCTCTGTAATCGGAGGATGTCGAAATCAGCATACACTTCCCTACTGGCACCCTGTCTTAAAAGGCAATGAGAACTTAACCAGGTTTAACACTGGCTGAGCCAGTTATTGGTTTGCACAATGGAGACCTCTGGCCATGGCTGGGATTCAAACACACAGCAGCAGGGCTACATGGGGAAGCATCTTACCTTATGAGCCTCCTGGAGGCTAATTACTGCTATTATAACAGCCGATTGGATTACACTTACACCTGATCAGGTATTCCCTCCCCTTTGAGGATTTAAGGTGTTAGCAAATACTATTACCCAGAATTACTTACACAGTTTCACACTCTTATCGATTATGGTATATATATACTGAAGCTATTTTTAGATGCAGTATCTTGCTCAAGGGTAAAACAGCAGTTCCCTGAGTTAAGAACTGAAATGTCTAACTGTGTGTTTTAAGACATCAGCACTCTAACCATTACACTACACTGTAACCTCTGAGCTACAAGCCCAGCTCCCTAACCATTACACTACACTGTAACCTCTGAGCTACAAGCCCAGCTCCCTAACCATTACACTACACTGTAACCTCTGAGCTACAAGCCCAGCTCCCTAACCATTATACTACACTGTAACCTCTGAGCTACAAGCCCAGCTCCCTAACCATTACACTACACTGTAACCTCTGAGCTACAAGCCCAGCTCCCTAACCATTATACTACACTGTAACCTCTGAGCTACAAGCCCAGCTCCCTAACCATTACACTACACTGTAACCTCTGAGCTACAAGCCCAGCTCCCTAACCATTACACTACACTGTAACCTCTGAGCTACAAGCCCAGCTCCCTAACCATTACATTACACTGTAACCTCTGAGCTACAAGCCCAGCTCCCTAACCATTACACTACACTGTAACCTCTGAGCTACAAGCCCAGCTCCCTAACCATTACACTACACTGTAACCTCTGAGCTACAAGCCCAGCTCCCTAACCATTACACTACACTGTAACCTCTGAGCTACAAGCCCAGCTCCCTAACCATTATACTACACTGTAACCTCTGAGCTACAAGCCCAGCTCCCTAACCATTACACTACACTGTAACCTCTGAGCTGTAAGCCCAGGTTCCTAACCATTACACTACACTGTAACCTCTGAGCTACATCCCAGCTCCCTAACCATTACACTACACTATAACCTCTGAGCTACAAGCCCAGCTCCCTAACCATTACACTACACTGTAACCTCTGAGCTACAAGCCCAGCTCCCTAACCATTACACTACACTGTAACCTCTGAGCTACAAGCCCAGCTCCCTAACCATTATACTACACTGTAACCTCTGAGCTACAAGCCCAGCTCCCTAACCATTACACTACACTGTAACCTCTGAGCTACAAGCCCAGCTCCCTAACCATTACACTACACTGTAACGTCTGAGCTGCAAGCCCAGCTCCCTAACCATTACACTACACCCTAACCATAATATTACACTCTCATCTTGAGTGCTTTCAAGTACAGGCCTGGATTCTTTGCCGGAATTAATCAACAACCTTCAACAGTTCTCCACAAATATTTATCTAAGATTGGCTTCTTTCTGTAAACTGGTGCCAGGCTGGTAAAGGTGAAATATGAAGCAATGTATTATGGGAATGACTAAGGGTCTGGATTACATTGGTGTTTTTTCCTGAATGTGAAACACAGCCAAACTTTCATGTTTAAGAATTAAAAATCATAACCACAACATCCACCCCCCTCACGCACAACCCCCCTAATTCACACAACCAGTTTACACCCACCCCCAACTCCGACCTTTAACCAACCACAACACAACCATAAACATGTCTCCAAAACAACATGTTATTATGGGGAATTGTAAAGGTTTGATATAATTCTGATGAATGAATCCCCCCTATGCCCTCCATCTACAGCCATTATTATGTTACATTGCCTTTTGCAAAAAATAAAAAAATAAAAATAAATTAAATTAAAAATTTTGAGAGGCTGTTTTAGTAAATGGGCATAGATGTTTAAACTGGTAACACATCACCTAACTGAAAAGCCCTAACTCCCTTATTATATCTCAGCAGTTTTAGCCCCGCTAACCAGTTAACTGGGTTCATGGCTCACTACCCTGTTGTAAAATGATGCAAAGTCCACTGAAAGTTTCATTTTCATCAGCCGAAGAACACTTTAAGTTATCATGGCAGCAGACAAGAGGTATGGCATATTCATGTGTGCAAATACTGATAAGGTTCAGTTATATATGTCAGCATTCCAAGAACCAATCACTTCCTTACTCCAGCAAACACTGCTTCAATTTGAAGATAAAGAATGGGAATTCCTAGCTGAATGAGCCCTTTCATATGAGTACTACTTCTGGCTCTTACCCTGGTCTTGGAGACATATGGACATTATCTAATGGAGGCTTGCGTCTGTTTGGTGCACCACTGAACTAAACTTGATCCCATTGGTTGTCCTATATCACCGTACAGTAGATTTAGGGATGTCCAGTGCAGGGAAGATGCCATTTCAGAGAGCAGTGAAGAGCCATTTCATTGGACAAAGACATGGGTGTTTCACAGAAACCTGCACACACAGAGTGCATGTTTTCAGGCAGCAGTGTCTCTAAGTGTGGAAAGGCTCTGTCATGTTAAACCGTAGTGGTGCTACATATGTTTGTATTGGCAGAGCTGAGTTTCCTCCCTCACTGTGACAGCACTTTCAAATCATAAGTGCTATGTCAGTACAAACCAATACTTAATGCAGTGCAACACATAATTATGTGCAACTTCTTACAGAGAAGCAGCGTAATGCAAAGACTGGGAGATTGTGCTTTAAATTAGAGGTTGCAGGGTTTAATCCCAGAAGGGGCACAGCTGCTATATTCTTTGGCAAAATACCTGAATATATCAGGAAATGTCCTTCTGTAAAATGAACTACAGGTATGTGAGGGGGGGTTGGGAGTGGTGTTCATGGCCTTATAATTACCTTGGGGGGAGGGGGGGGTTCTGCATCACAGTAGGGGTGCAGCACTGACTTGCTCCAACCAATCAAATCTGTTTATTCCTCAACAGCCAATGGTCCAAATCAGAGAGTCTTTTCCAGGATATTTTGGAACAATATCCGAGACTGTATTTTTACTTCCAAGTGTAATATATATGTTTAAAACATGCATTTATATATGATGTTTTTATGCACTCTTAGTTGGTAATTATGCAAATTGAGTATGCACACATATATCACATGCATTTCATAATATTTTTCCATATCTTCCATTCTGTAGCACCACAATATTTCTATCCAATGGCGGTTTCTCATGTACGTTTCTTCTCAATAGCATCAGAGGGTTGTGATGGGCGCAGGTGCAAGAACAAGAACAGGTAGTGGACCCCTCACCAGGAGTGGACTGACTGGCTCTTGGAGGACTGGTGTTGCAGTCTTTCTGTAGAGAAACTAAGATGGTGGCAGACTGTATGCAATATCACACATGAACCATACTGATCAGGGCCTTTTGACCCCACAGAAGTCATTTTCATGGGTGCTTTCATTTGTATTTTTGATCTGTATATACTTTCCAATGGTAGGGGTGCACCCACCTTTACCTCAACTGGGACATGAACTCGCAACCTCTTGAGGTGTAAACCAACAATGTCCCACTCACCACTTGTGGGTTTTTTTTTTTTTATTTATGTCATTTTTTTTTGCAAACCCTCACAATCTCTTCAGATGCAAGAGAAAAGAGGGGGAGGACACAAAGGCCTGAACGAATGCACTTTAACCTGCACTGGCAAAAAAAGAGAAAGAAAGAACAAAAGGAAAATAAAAATGCGCTTTGTTCTAGGAGGCGTGGTAGAGCACGCTCCAGAGCCTGGGCACACTCTGAGTGTGTGAACGGAAACCTCATGCGCACTTTGTACTGCCTGTTACACGCTGCACAAACACCCACATTCAAGACCTCATACAGAAATCATGCATTTTAAAAAAAACTACTTCACAAATAAAGCACATGCATTTAAAAAGTACTTCAGATCTAAAGTACATACATTTAAAACCTACTTCACAAATAAAGGAGCTTATTCACATTTCACAATATATTTTATGGACATGTATCACAGCATGAATTTATGTAAAATGTTCAAATTTTTCTTTACATAAATGTATGCAGAGGAAATATTTTGAATGAGTTGAATATGGGAAAATAATCAGTGGTGTCTCCTGTTTGGGGTTCACTCCCATATGCAGGGAAACCTCCATAAGAGACTCTCTGTCATCAGCCTTGACAGCTGTTAAGAAATCGATCCTGAGTGGCTGAGTGGAGCTTGTCATCAGCGGGGCGGAGCTTGTCATCAGATGGGTGGGGCTTGTCATCAGGTGAGCGGGGCTTGCCATCAGCTGGGTGGAGCTTATCATCAGTTGGGTGGACTTGCCCTCAGGTGCGTGGAACTTGTCATTGGTCTGACCCTGGCCCTAACCCACACCCTAACCGCTAACCATCAGCAGAGATTATCGTTAGTTTAGGGTTAGGGAGTAGTGTGTTTTCTCTGGATGTTCTGCAGTGGTTGCCATTACCTGAGCGGAGTTTGTCATCAGCTGGGTGGAGCTTGCTATTAGTCTGAACCTAACACTAATCCTGACCCTAACCCTAACCCCTAATCCTAACCCTATCTGTGTTTCCCCCAACCCTAACCCCCAACCCTAATCCTAACCCTATCCCTGTCCCCTAACCCCTAATCCTAACCCTATCCGTGCCCCCCAACCCTAACCCTAACCCTAACCGTGCCCTAACCCGAACCCTAACCCTAGCCCTAACCTTAACCTTAACCTTAACCTTAACCTTAACCCTAACCCTAGCCCTAGCCTCAACCCTAACCCTATCCCTAACCCTATCCCTGTCCCCTAACCCCTAATCCTAACCCTATCTGTGTCCCCCAACCCGAATACGGACACTGAGCTCAGTGAGAAACCCAAAACTGCACCAGCTCCCTGGGAGGCAGTCAAGCCAGCCTGGAGGGCCTAAAATGGCCTTGTGGGCAATCCCTGGGTGTAGTGCATTCTCTTCATCCACCAAGCTCTTTATAAGCATGTGGGTGGCATAGTCTGTAAATCCAGCAGAAAGGGAAAGAATGCTTTATTATTTTAGAAAAGAAACCTCATTCCATACTTTTATTCCCCAAATTCAGTCACATTCTCCTGGCCAGAAAGGTGAGGAGAGTGTGTAAATGTTTAATTTCAATGTTTACAGCATGAAGTCAGCCTGACAAGGTAGCAGTCATGCTAAGAGCAGGAACTGCCATTAAAGAGTATGGTTTAGATTAGAGTGGTGAGGTTTTTTTTTTCATGGATGGAATGAAAACACTTTAGAAGGCAAGGTCGGTCATGAGGGATGCCAGACCAGTCTTGAAAAACAAAAGTCCGTAATGAAGAGCCAGTAGACTCTCATTATGTGATTGACATGGCTTAGATTCTTTCACACTAACCAGCAAACCAGCACTTTGGCCCGTGTGTTTCATTACATCAAACTGAAGCATTCAGCAGACTCCTTTATCCAGAACATCTGTTTTACACACTATCCGTTTATACGGCAC
>JAFBMS010000391.1:117500-127500 GCA_019788955.1 Albula glossodonta | reverse complement strand
TACATAGGGTTTTGCAGGTGGTGGAGTATGAATGAGAAAAGAGTTCATGGATTTTGGAGAATTTGGTCATTGAATGCATTTTGTGCGAAAGCAATGAAAAATGATTCACAGTTTGGTCCAGATAGACTTCTGTTTCACTGACTTTGTGAAGAGTTTTGACAATGTGACTTCAGTTTCGACCAATGTGTGTTAGCAATCGAAAAAAACAGTATCTTTATTGCAATAAATGTATTGTCTGTTTTAGACAGAAATGGACTGAAAGCCTGAGTCTTGGACGCTCAAAAATAAAGAACTGCTTTGGTGACTAATGACAGAATGGCAGCTAAGTTTGGGTGATTTTGTAAATAGTGCAGAAATATGAAAGATAAATGATAAGCTCTTTATCTGAAAAGATAAGCTGTTACACTGTGATGCACACATACAGAAGCACTAACACACATACAGAAGCACGAGCACAAACATGCGCACCAACACCAATACACACACACACACAGAAGCACAAACACAAACATGCGCACCAACACCAATACACACACACACACACACAGAAGCACATACACAAACATGCGCACCAACACCAATACACACACATATACAGAAGCACAAACACAAACATGCGCACCAACACCAATACACACACACACAGAAGCACATACATGCACACACAGGCACACACACACATACAGAAGCACTCTGACGATTGCCATGACGATAGCGTTTGTGCATCTCTGGGCTGATCATAGTTTTCATTTCCCCGATAGTCTCATTCTTATCACAGGGTGTGATAAGGGTGTGAATCGGTGATGCTTGTCTCTTTTAAAACTTGAGAAACATGCTGTTGTGTCATATGTCCAAACACACAGTGAACACACACACACACACACACACACACACACACACACACACACTCTCTCTCTCTCTCTGTCTCTCCTTCTCTCCTTTAAATATACAAAAATACACACTGTATAGATAAACAGACTTTCAGTATGTATGAATATGCAGTATGCATTAACACACACAAACATACACACACACAACTTTGATGCTCTTTAATGAACACTACCATTAAAAGATGCAGGATACTTGCCCCATAATGACATTAGGTGTGTGTGCATGTGTGTGTGTGTGAGTGTGAGTGTGTGTTACTGTGTGTCTGTGTGTGTTTGTGTGTGTGCATGTGTGTGCATGTGTGTTTGTGTGTGTATGTGCATGCATGTGTGTGAGTGTATGTGTTGTTGTGTGTGTGCATGCGTGTTTGTGTGAGTGTATGGGTGTGTGTGCATGTGTGTTTGTGTGAGTGTATGGGTGTGTGTGCATGCATGTTTGTGTGAGTGTATGGGTGTGTGTGCATGCATGTTTGTGTGAGTGTATGGGTGTGTGTGCATGCGTGTTTGTGTGAGTGTATGGGTATGTGTGCATGCGTGTTTGTGTGTGTGTGTGCGTGTGTGTGTGTGTGAGTGTATGTGTTGTTGTGTGTGTGCATGCGTGTTTGTGTGAGTGTATGGGTGTGTGTGCATGCGTGTTTGTGTGAGTGTATGGGTATGTGTGCATGCGTGTTTGTGTGAGTGTATGGGTGCGTGTGCATGCGTGTTTGTGTGAGTGTATGGGTGTGTGTGCATGTGTGTTTGTGTGAGTGTATGGGTGTGTGTGCATATGTGTTTGTGTGAGTGTATGGGTGTGCGTGCATGCACACACAGTTAAAGAGTGGAGAGACTTCAGCTGGACAGAAGAATAATTTCTCTCACCTTAAAACTGATCCTGTGGCTTTTCCCCTGAGCAATAAAGAAGAAGAGGAGAAGAGGAGAGGGGGATGGAGAGGTGGGTAAGAAAGAGGAGGGCAGGAGAGAGCAGGGGATGAGAGGGGGATGAGAGGGGGGTGGGAGGGGTGCCCGGGCTGAGTCATGTTGGCGCCAGGCCTGCAAATGGCCCCTGGCTCTGAGGAAATATCTTTTGCAGACTTCCCATCTGGACCCGCTGCATGATGGGAAAACCGTTCCCACTCATCACGCAGTTGAATTGACGAGGTCATCTTACTGAGACGCCAGGCAACGGTTTGCTGCCACCCCGCTACTCCAATCAAAACCTCTGCTTTTCACAGGAAGTGGGCAGAGCACAGGTTATTGAGCAAGAACTGAATCACAGAGCCAGAGCCGTCTATAACACCAACCCCAAAAGCCATCAAGTAAAAACTCAACACAACACTCACACACCCACACACTCGTGCACACACACACACACACACACACACACTCACACACACGCACGCACACACACACCGCACACACCCACACACACACACACACACACACACACTCGCACACACACACACACACAGACACACACACACACTCGCACACACAACACACACACACACATCTTCCCCCTGAGAGCCCAAAAGTTGATTGGACAGCCTCCGGACAGAGAAATGCCTAAGCGACTCTCCCTGAGCTAATGTCCGCTTGGCGAGGGGCCAGCTGCTCCCCCTGAATATTACTCCACTCCGGACGCCAGCCAAACTCGCCCTGGAGGTGTGGCTTTCCAGGAAGCCCCATCAATGGAGGCGACTGGAACAGGAAGTGCGGCAGCGGAGCCCCCTTTTGGGGGGGCGGGGGTGTTCAGGTCCAGAGACTCACACAGCTGTTTACACTGTATAGGCTGCTGTTTAGACTTGTTTTGGGGGCATACCGGAGCCTGTTCCATTCCACAGTCACCGTCTCCTCCGTTTCCTGTGAGAAAAAAAATGCACACGATTTCAGAAGAAAGGAATATAATTAATTAATATAAGCAAAATTGTCTGACAGAAAAAATGTATTTTATCACACATTTTAAAGCAAAGAATAAAGTATTAAAATAAAAAAAATCTCTCATATCCCTCTCCAAACTCCCTTCACCCCCCCCCCCCCCACTTCCCCCAAAACCCAGCCCCAAACCCCCCCACAGCAAACTCTCCCACCCCCTCAGGATTTGGGAATGAAGTTGCCTTGTTGATAAAGACCGGCCTCAGTGTGGGGATGGATTATGGGCACGTCAGATGAGGGAGGAATGAGCTGCGACAGATGGTTGGTCGGTTGAAGGCGGTAACAAGCGGTCTGACGTTCGCATTGGAATCTTGTAGCGCACGTCACTGGCTGGAATGGAATTTTTTATACGCTGGAGTGGAACTCCCTGGCCAAAGTGAAAACCCATCTGTTGGCAGGGCAAAGCCCTTTGACAACCAAGGAGTTCATAACCAAAAGGGGATTTTGGAAATTATGATGAATGGGGGAGAAAAGCTCCAGAGACAGACTAGATATCAAGTAGTTTTTCCATACCCTCTCAGGATGTAACAGGGAAACATGTGCCTTCTGAAAGAGGAACTCATTAAACTTGTGTTTCAAAATAGGGAACTTTAATTTTGCGGAGCTGTGAAGATCAGGCCTACAGTCTACAGAGTATCCAGCACTGCATCAAGCCCATTTTCCTACAGTCTACAGAGTATCCAGCACTGCATCAAGCCCATTTACCTACAGTCTACAGAGTATCGAGCACTGCATCAAGCCCATTTACCTACAGTCTACAGAGTATCCAGCACTGCATTAAGCCCATTTACCTACAGTCTACAGAGTATCCAGCACTGCATCAAGCCCATTTACCTACAGTCTACAGAGTATCCAGCACTGCATCAAGCCCATTTACCTACAGTCTACAGAGTATCCAGCACTGCATCAAGCCCATTTGCCTACAGTCTACAGAGTATCCAGCACTGCATCAAGCCCATTTACCTACAGCCTACAGAGTATCCAGCACTGCATCAAGCCCATTTACCTACAGCCTACAGAGTATCCAGCACTGCATCAAGCCCATTCACCTACAGTCTACAGAGTATCCAGTACTGCATCAAGCCCATTTACCTACAGTCTACAGAGTATCCAGCACTGCATCAAGCCCATTTACCTACAGTCTACAGAGTATCCAGCACTGCATCAAGCCCATTTACCTACAGTCTACAGAGTATCCAGCACTGCATCAAGCCCATTCACCTACAGTCTACAGAGTATCCAGCACTGCATCAAGCCCATTTACCTACAGTCTACAGAGTATCCAGCACTGCATCAAGCCCATTTACCTACAGTCTACAGAGTATCCAGCACTGCATCAAGCCCATTTACCTACAGTCTACAGAGTATCCAGCACTGCATCAAGCCCATTTACCTACAGTCTACAGAGTATCCAGCGCTGCATCAAGCCCATTTACCTACAGTCTACAGAGTATCCAGCACTGCATCAAGCCCATTCACCTACAGTCTACAGAGTATCCAGCACTGCATCAAGCCCATTTACCTACAGTCTACAGAGTATCCAGCGCTGCATCAAGCCCATTTACCTACAGTCTACAGAGTATCCAGCACTGCATCAAGCCCATTTACCTACAGTCTACAGAGTATCCAGCACTGCATCAAGCCCATTTACCTACAGTCTACAGAGTATCCAGCACTGCATCAAGCCCATTTACCTACAGTCTACAGAGTATCCAGCACTGCATCAAGCCCATTCACCTACAGTCTACAGAGTATCCAGCACTGCATCAAGCCCATTTACCTACAGTCTACAGAGTATCCAGCACTGCATCAAGCCCATTACCTACAGTCTACAGAGTATCCAGCACTGCATCAAGCCCATTTACCTACAGTCTACAGAGTATCCAGCACTGCATCAAGCCCATTTACCTACAGCCTACAGAGTATCCAGCACTGCATCAAGCCCATTTACCTACAGTCTACAGAGTATCCAGCACTGCATCAAGCCCATTTACCTACAGTCTACAGAGTATCCAGCACTGCATCAAGCCCATTTACCTACAGTCTACAGAGTATCCAGCACTGCATCAAGCCCATTTACCTACAGTCTACAGAGTATCCAGCACTGCATCAAGCCCATTTACCTACAGCCTACAGAGCACCCAGCACTGCATCAAGCCCATTTACCTACAGTCTACAGAGTATCCAGCACTGCATCAAGCCCATTTACCTACAGTCTACAGAGTATCCAGCACTGCATCAAGCCCATTTACCTACAGTCTACAGAGTATCCAGCACTGCATCAAGCCCATTTACCTACAGTCTACAGAGTATCCAGCACTGCATCAAGCCCATTCACCTACAGTCTACAGAGTATCCAGCACTGCATCAAGCCCATTTACCTACAGTCTACAGAGTATCCAGCACTGCATCAAGCCCATTTACCTACAGTCTACAGAGTATCCAGCACTGCATCAAGCCCATTTACCTACAGTCTACAGAGTATCCAGCACTGCATCAAGCCCATTCACCTACAGTCTACAGAGTATCCAGCACTGCATCAAGCCCATTTACCTACAGTCTACAGAGTATCCAGCGCTGCATCAAGCCCATTTACCTACAGTCTACAGAGTATCCAGCATCTTGTCTGCTTCCACCCCAACACCCCTGCAGTCTGACTGCTCCAGCTGCGTACAAATCTGCTCCAGTCCTCCAGCAAAAGTGCTGCGCAGCGGGGCTCAGCTGGTGGGGGACCCCACATTCCAGCCACATCCTGACCTCAGAATTTGAATGACCTTGTAGCCGCTTCTCTTTTAGCACTTTCAATGTCATGAGGAATAATTTCATACCTCAGACCACATCATGACAGAAATAGGCCGATATGTCACAGCCCAATACTTTTAATAAGCTAAAATAAAAAAAGAAATGTTTTCATGGGTCTCTCAGAGGTCACGTTTCTTTTGGCTAAGTTAAATTATTGACTGATAGATGAGTGAGGGTGGCTGTGATTGGTGAAGGTATGGACACCTGGTCAACGAGCCCAAACCATTTGTTTCATAATGAATATGAAAGTAGATTCTATTGACAATGAGGCAAATCTGAACTGTGTTGAAATAGCATGAAAGTCAAAAAAAAAAAAAAAAGATTGTAGAATGTACTACATTTGAGTTCAGTGGGTGTAAGAAAAGCAGCGCTCACAGGGTGTCCCAGGAAGGAACTCTTTTGGGGTAACAGGAAGCAGTGGCTAGCTGCACACATCTCAGCAGGCACATGGACCTTTCTGATTTTAAAGGATGCAGCAAAACATAAGGGCCATCACATACAATATACTAAGAACATACCAGAAAAGGATTTTATATCGAAGAATTTCACATTGCTTCTAACAAGAGACACTGACTAAAATCACATATCTAAATTTCAATACAAGGAATGGTGTAGATTTTTAACCTTTTAATTTGCTGGAATTAATATCCACTAAACGAAAAACACACGTTTTTTTTTTAATACTCAGTCCCCCATCAGCTCCTCCAGGACTGACCTAGTCCTCTGCGCTATGTACAGACGTGGTTTTATTTTCTTAATTTACATTGTGTTTTTAGAATTTTCCTTATGGCTGTATCTGCAAAGGTAGCTCCAGGCTGGTTTGACCTTTGCACCCCTGTTAGTCTGGTCCCTTTGGCTAGTAGTGGGGGCAGGGGGGGGGGGAGGTTATAAGATTCCCTAACCTCTCAACCATCTACCTTTCTTCTTCTTTCCTCCGCTATTTAGACTCTTCATTTCAAAGTTTCCATTTGCTTCCATGGTACCCTGGCTGGCAGGAGAGACATAAACAGGTTTCTCTCTCTGTCATGGAGCAACGAATTCTGATTGGCCACACTGCCTCCTGCAGGCTCCACCCACTTTGCATCCCCCAGGGTGATCACTTCAGAGTTGTTTAGTTGACCTCTCTGAGTAAATAAAGATTAAGTTAGGCAAACAAAAAGGGGAAAAAAAGAGTTTGCTGGATTATTGTTTATAAATGCAGTGATTTTATCAAAGATGACTATTTGTGCTCATTGTTTTGCAGTTTGTTATGAATTCTTGGTGGTGTTTTTGTGTGTGTGTGCGCAGGGGAAGCTGTCTGAGGTGGCATGTTTTTATTCTGTTTCTGGGAATCCATCGTCTGGCCAGCTTGCGCTGCAGAACACCTTCCCCCAGGCCTCCTGTCAAATATTTTTGGCCAAATTTTTATTGGGTGGTTGAATTTGGAAATTGTTTTTTTTTTTTGATTGCATAGAATCCTCTGTGTGCTTTGTCCCTTAATGCATTCACCGCCATGTTAAATGACCCTGAAGCACTAATCACTAGACCCAGGTAGGTGTAGCTGCAGAGTGCAGCCCTGTCTCACTCCACGCCCCTGAGTGAAGAATTCAGTTCTTTTGTTTCCAATTCTAATACTGCACTTATTCTGTGTATACATAAATTTTATGATGTCATAGACTTTACCCCCTGCACCACTTTCTAAGAGTTTAAAGAATAGTCCTGCGCACCAAATTGAATCAAATGCTTTCTTGAAATCAACAAAGCATGCAAATATTTTTCCTTTGCTTTTTCGGTGGACATGTTTGTTTATGAGTGTGTGTAGGGTGTAAATATGGTCAGAGGTGCGATGATTTGGTAAAAATCCAGTCTGACTGTTACTCAAGACATTGTGCTCGATAAGGAAGGTAATTATGCTGCAAAATACCTTCCCCAGGTTACTGCTCACACAGATGCCTCCATAATTGTTTGGGTCGAATTTGTTTCCACTTTTAAATATAGGGGTGATTATACCTTGGGTCCAGATCTCAGGGAAACACCCAGTACTCAGGACTAGATTAAATAGTTTTAGCAGAGCCTCGTGTAGTTTAGGGCTGCTGTGTTTTAGCATCTCTGTGCTGATACCATCAGCTCCACCCGCTTTCCTTGCCTTCAGGGCCTGCAGTTTGTTTTTTAATTCCTGCAGAGTAATTATGCTGTCCAGATGGTTTTGGTTATCCTTGATGGTTGTATCTGAGTCTTTTTTTTTTGTTTTTGTTTGTAGAAGTCTGATCACAGTTCAATGCTTTTGTTTCTCTTCTTTGATAAAGATTTTCAAAGTTATTTTTCCAATTATTGCCATTTTGTATGGTCACATTTTCTCTGGTGTTTGATGAATTTAAATTTTTCTATAGATTCCAAAACGTGTCCTGGTTAATTGTTCCTTCAATTTCTTCAGGTTCTTTAGACATATAATTCTTCTTTTTCTTATTTAGGAGCTGTTTGTACTGTTGTAGGGCCTGGTGGTATCTAATGTGTCCTTCAGTATCATTGGGCTCTCTGTTTTTCTGATTGGACAGCTGTCTCAGCTGTTTTCTAGCTGTAATGCATTCCAAATCAAACCATTTTTCTTTTGGCTTATTTTTATGGTTTGATCTTATTTTCAGGTTTGTATGTTTTTTGTTTGTTTGTTTGCTTGTTTTTTTTTTTTACAGATTTAACAAATATATTGTTTAAATGTTTCGATGTGCTTTGTGTTCCATTGTAAGTCCCTTTGTTCATGTTAAATAAAAAAGGGGTTTTTAAAAGTCAGAGTCTCTCCATCTCTTTCTCTCTCTCTCCCTCTCTCTCTCTCTTTCTCTCTCCCCCTCTCTCTTTCTGTCTCTTTCTCTCTCTCTCTCTCTCTCACTCTCTCTCTCTCTCTCTCTCTCCATCACTCTCTCTCTCTCCCTCTCTCTCTCTCCCTTTCTCTCTCTCTCCATCACTCTCTCTTTCTCTCTCTCTCTCCCTCTCTCTCTCTCTTTCTCTCCCCCCCCCTCTCTCTCTCTCTCTCTCTCCATCACTCTCTCTCTTTCTCTCTCCCCCTCTCTCTCTTTCAGGTCCTCCTCAACACCCTGGCTTTTGGCTCCAGATGATGCTCCTCACTGAGCCGTGTGATGGTTGCTATGCTGCAGACAGGTCTTTAAGGGGGAACTGGAGACGTTTTATGACCCTTTTCATTCAAGGGCTTTTAAAGTAAGTAAGTGAAGTAAAGTAAGTAAGTGAAACTCCACGAGTGAGTACCACTCACCCTCTCACCCTGGTGAGACACAGCGTCTCGTCTGTGTTTGACTCTGACTCATTCCGGAACCTTCACCAGAATGTGGCGTCCGTTTTACAGCTTCAATTTTTTTAGATTTATTTTTTAATTTGTTACGGTTTTAAGGAGCAATGCATGAAGGACATACAAATGAAAAATATTTGAGAATTCAAATTAAATTTGAGAATGAACAAGGACAGCTTTTGAAGATTTGAATGGATACAGCAGAGTTTTTTTCACTGCACACCTCTCTCTCCCCATCCATCTCCCTCTCTCTGTCCCTGTCCTTCTCTCTCTCCCTCTCCTCCCCTCTCTCCCCCTCTTCCCCCCTTCTCTCTCTCAATAGATCTGGATTTTGTCTCAATAACCTTGAAGAAAGTAAACACCAGTCAAATGCTGCTTCCGCCCTCAAATTAAAACCCCCTGCAGCTCAATGTCAGGAACTCAGGCTGTCATTGTTAGCATGACGGCAATCCGAAATCTCCAAAGCATTAAGCAACATTAAAAGTACAGTAAAACCAGTAAAACTCTCATCCACCCCCACATTCTCATGCCTTTGGAAGCATAGTAGTGTAAACAGGAAATAACAAAATGCACAGTGAAGTCTTCAGTGGGACCATAATACTACACTGTAACCTCTGAGCTACAAGCCCAGCTCCCTAACCATTATACTACACTGTAACCTCTGAGCTACAAGCCCAGCTCCCTAACCATTATACTACACTGTAACCTCTGAGCTACAAGCCCAGCTCCCTAACCATTACACTACACTGTAACCTCTGAGCTACAAGCCCAGCTCCCTAACCATTATACTACACTGTAACCTCTGAGCTACAAGCCCAGCTCCCTAACCATTACACTACACTGTAACCTCTGAGCTACAAGCCCAGCTCCCTAACCATTACACTACACTGTTACCTCTGAGCTACAAGCCCAGCTCCCTAACCATTACACTACACTGTAACCTCTGAGCTACAAGCCCAGCTCCCTAACCATTACACTACACTGTAACCTCTGAGCTACAAGCCCAGCTCCCTAACCATTACACTACACTGTAACCTCTGAGCTACAAGCCCAGCTCCCTAACCATTATACTACACTGTAACCTCTGAGCTACAAGCCCAGCTCCCTAACCATTACACTACAC
>JAFBMS010000391.1:30000-112500 GCA_019788955.1 Albula glossodonta | reverse complement strand
GGTTACAACATGTGTATATATGCATACTTCATATATATACTGTACATTTATAAAACGTATATGTACAGTATAACTGTAATAATACAACTGCGTAACTTTATTAATAGGAAAAATACACATATGCATAGGTAACAACAAAATGACATATTTTACATAGCCAAAATGTATAACCATCAATTACATTAATAATAGTCTCCAAATCAGCAATGACAGCAGTATTTAAGATACCCCCCCCCCCCCCCCCCCCACCCCTGCCCCTCTCTCTCTGCTCCTGTGAACTGAGGGGGTGTTCTGTCAGAGCGGAGAGAAGGCAGATGTTTTGGTTGCCTCCAGTCACCTCCTGCTGAAGCTTTCAAATGGAAAATTCAAACACTCACACATGCTGCACTCTCTGTCGTATTGTACTGTGCTCTGCTGTATCATACTGCACCTTAGGGTATTGTCTTATTTTATGGCACAGTAGTTTATTGTCCTACATTTTTCAGTATTGTACACATTTGTTTGACTGAATATCGGTGGGACACTGTGGGACACTGGTTAATCTCTGACCCACTTCATCTCAAACTCCACAAGTCAAGCCGAAGGCTACAACGGGAAATTCCCCCAATTCTGCTCTCAGAAGGTTCTCATATCGCCACCTAGTGGTGGTGCTGTTGAAATGCACACATCAAAACCATGCTGTCATGAACAGCCACTTGTCACAGCTTGTAGTTTGCGACTGCAAGGGTGCGATCCAATGCTTTTTCTTGCATCCTCCTTTCCTCCTCTCGTTTCGTACCCCGGAAATATGTGGAGGAAAGGAGAGGTTCAACTGTCAGGCTGGGCACTACAGTTATATCCAGCATGAGTAAAAGGATAAGTGTATAAAAATATAAAAACTATAAAGCATAAGTGTATAAAAATAAAAATATAAATAAGTGTATACATATATAAGCAGCGTAGGTTGCTCTGGGCAAGGCAGTCTGTTAAGATGTAATGTTACGCTAAGGGTTCAATAAAAAGGATCACACTGAGCAGACAAAGACCCCGTTGTACACTGTCCACAGAAATGTAAAAGGAGCAGATCTTTATTTCGCATAAAACAAAGTAAAATTTTCTACACTGGCATAATTGTGACACAGATTTTCATTTATCTTACTTAAAAAAAAAACATGAAGGCAAGTTTCTTGACTCTTTTACTGTGAGGTGTTCCTTTTTCCGCCAGGTAAGAATGGCTGTACCTCTGTGCTGTGCATGGAAAGCCTTCATTTATTCTGAAATATTTTTATGGAATTTGATTAATGGTAGAGATTACGCTGAAAGTGTTTTTTCATTTCGTGTCAGTCACAAAAATGGAGGCCATCTTGTGTATGGTGTTTGCATTACATGGAGCACATCATTGTTTACTCATTTTTGCAATTGACTGTAATTGGCTGTCTTAAGAATTGCAGTGAAAAGGCAGACAGACTTTGCAGTACACTGAACTGTGATTGGCTGGCTTGTGCAGTTACACTGAGAAAGCAGGCAGAGATTGTGGTGTCGTGCGCTGTGATTGGGCTGGCTTGTGCTGTCGCAGTGAGAAGGCGGGCAGAGGATAGAGTGACGCTGCTTCTTCCCTCTCACTGGGCATGCTCTGTGGCGGTCCCTCTATGCAGCTGTGGAGAGAAGAGATGAGACAACCTCAGGAAAAACACTTCCTCTTCCTCTTCCCCTTCCTCCTCTGTTCCCCTTCCTCACAGCCCCCCCATCTCTCTCCTCCCCTCTTCCCCTAAATTGCAGCAAAATCAATGAACTCCTTCCTGTTTTGACACCGATTTTGTGTCTCGGCCATAAATAATACGTCTTCTCTCTAAAGGCAATCCTTTTTTATTTTTTGCTTTTAAACAAAGGCCTCCCCCTGTCTTCACAAAATGAATGGGAGGCGCCTATTTCAGATGGCCTCTCGACAGAGTACCCAGAGCCAAGGAAGCACAGCTGCAGAAGGAGATGAGTTACACATGAGAAACAGAGGAGGCAGAGATGAGACAGAAGTGAGTTAGAGATGAGTAAAGGAAGAGTAATGAATAGACAGACATGTATTACCAATGAATAAGGGAGAGGTTAGAGGTGAGAAAGAGATGAGCTGTAGATGAGTCAGGAGTGAATCAGAGGTGAGTAAGAAGTGAATATCAAATGAGTCAGAGATGAGTAAAAGAAGAGTGAGTATAGTAATAGAAGGGTTAGTAATAAGCCATGAGTTAGACATTAATAAGGGTTTAGTATAAATCAGAGAGTTGTCTATGAGTAAGGAGTGAGTAAGAGAGTGGCAGAGGGCTCTGTTCCAGGCAGCAAGTTGAGTTCAATAACAATATGAGTAAGGGAAGAGTTAGAGAGGAGTAAGGGACATGTAAGAGTTAGTTATGAATAAGGAAGGATTTAGAATGGAGTAAAGGATGTGTAAGTGTCAGGGGAGTTAGGGAGGAGTAAGGATGGAGTAAGGGAGGAGTAAGGGAGGGGTTAGGGAGGCGTAAGGATGGAGTAAGGGATGAGTAGGGGAGGAGTAAGGATGGAGTAAGGATGGCGTAAGACGCACTCACATCGGATGGTGACCTTAACCTGAGCCTCACTCGAGCCCCACTTGTTGGAGGCCACACACTTGTAGGTGCCGGCGTCGGCAGAGCGGGCCTGGCTGATCACAAGGGCGCCATCGGTGATCTGGGCCCTGGGGGGCATGCTGCCTCGCACCCGTGTCCAATGGAAGCGCACGGGAGGGGTGCCATGAGCCAGACACTGCAGCCGGATCACATCACCCACCTGCACCCGCACCTGCTCCGGGATACAGGTGGCATAGGGGGGAGCTGGCCCGGGGAGAGAGGGAGAGAGGGAGGGAGAGAGGGGGAGAGGGAGATGGGGGAGAGAGGGAGGGAGAGAGGGAGAGGGAGGGGGGGAGAGGGAGGGAGAGAGGACAGGGGAGCGGTAGAGGAAGGGACATATAGGGAGGAAGGATGGGGGTGCCAGGAGAGAGGAAACGGAGAGGGTGAGGGAGGGAGAGGGTTCGTAGAGAGAGAGGGAGGGAGAGAGACAGAGAGGAATGAGACAGAAAGGGAAGGGGGAAAGAGAGAAGGAGGGCAGAAGAGAGGAGGGATGTGGGAGACAGAGAGACAGAGTTCAGAAAGATTCACTTCTGACACGACGACCTAATAGAATGAAAAGCAGTCAGTCCGTCTGTTTGTCCGTTTGTCGTCACTTCGTCCCCGGGCTGTAAAGATGGAGTGAGATCCTTCTCTTACTCTCGACCTCTATCTGGACGGTGGCCTCGGAGAAACCGGCAGTGTTGGTGGCGTTGCAGATGTACTGGCCAGAGTCCTGCCTGCCCAGGTTACTCAGAGTCAGGGTGCTCCCTGTCACCTGGTGCTGCCAGGGCAGGGGCGCCCGCAGTTTCGACCAGCCGATGACCGGGGCGGGGTACCCTAGAGACAGGACACCGGTCAGACGCGATCAGTTGGGCACCGCAAACAGGAAATACACCTCTGCAGGAAACAACCACAGAGGAGGCCCAGCTCATGGTCTGTGAACGCAGCACCGGTGTCACTCACCGGTGGCCTGGCAGGTCAGTGTGGCGCTGTCCCCCTCCACTGCCACCATGTCCCCCTGCAGGATGGAGGCACGGGGAGGCGTTGGGGTCTGTGCCCCTCCCTCCACTGTCACCTCCACCTTCAGCTCCGCCACACCCTCACTGTTCTCCGCCTTGCAGACGTACACCCCACCATCCGAGGGGCTGGCAGCCGCGACCTGGCCCAGGGATGGGGGGGAACAGGGGTGAGATACCTGAACTTACATTAAACATATGCGTCCACAATTGGATTATAATGGTGTAAAAAACAACAAATGAATGTTAACAATGTTAACACTATAGTTTAAGAGCAGATGCTACATCAGTCCAGTGCTAATTCTACAGGTTAACAGTCTATGATGGATTAGCACAGCGCTAATTCTGTAGGTTAACAATGGATGCAAATTTACTGCAGTGCTGATATAGTGGGTTAGCAGAGAGCCCTGATAAGTGAGTTGCTAATATTTTGGGTTAACAACAGATACTAGATTAGCGCAGTGCAAATACTGTAGGTTAACAACAAATGCTTGATTAGCATGGTGCTAATATGTTAGCAGTAGATTCTAGATTATCACAGTGCTAATAATATGGGTTAACAGTAGATGCTAAATGAGTAGAGGCTAATGCAATGGGCTGACAGTTGACGCTGGATTAGCGCAGTGCTAATATTTTGAATTAGTGATGGCCTTCTCACCTGCACCATAGCCTTGGCCTCGGTGGAGCTGCTGGTGCCCGTCTTGCCGCCGCCCTGCCTCTGCCAGGAGACGGATGGGCGTGGCCTCCCTGTGGCATGGCACTCCAGGTTGATGGCCTCACCCACCCGCACCCGAATGGGACCCTTGGGGGTGGCCTGCACTTTGGGGGCATCTAAGGGACGAGGGGAGCACCCAAACTGTGAGCAAACATTGAGCGAACCCTATAGTGTAGGCCCTGTGGGATGCTCACTGTGTATGCTGGTTTTGGTCCCTTAAATCACAAGTGGGTCTAACAAACAAGAGATCGCATTACAAAGCCTCGTGAGATTTTAACCACACGAGGGGTTCTCGGCCCAGGATCTGGAGGGCCACAGGCTCTACTGGTTGTCCGTTTCATCGTAACACCAGAAACTACTTCAGATCCCTGACCACAAGATGAGGTAGCAAGCCACATTTATCGATCAATGAACTCCTGGTAGCCACAAGACGAAAACCCGGCACACACTGCCAGCCTGCCTGGATCAGGATTGAGAAGTTTAAATCTTGTGAGACGTTGTTATGCGGTCTCCTGTCAGACGTGCTGCCAGAGGAGCAGGCTGCTCAGCACGCTCGGCCCTGTCTCAGCAGGTTTAGGCTTACGCACACTGGATGGTCAGAGAGGCGGAACTGGTGGACCTCCCGTGTGCATTGGTGCCCACACAGCGGTAGGTGCCCTGGTTGCCGAGGCGCGAGTTGGAGATGGTCAGGACAGAGCCGTCCGGTCCCATTTTCACATTGTCTGCAGTGGAGAGAAGAGTGAGCACACTGACTGTCTGGAGTGTAACATGTATAGGAGATCCCAACACACCTACACATTAAAACACACACATACAACACACACACACACCAACATACACACACGCACAAACACACACACCTACATGCACAAACACAAAAATACACAAATGTGCACACACACATGCATGCACACCCACACGCAGACACACAACCACTATATGTACATACATATACACGTACAATTGCACAGGCACACATGCAGACACACACACTCAGATAATGTCTGTGTGTTCAAAAGAAGCCCAAATTACAAACACTTGAACTTCTCCAAGAGGAGAAACATCTGCAGATATTTCAAATTCAAGTGAGCAGTCAGTCTATGGGTACAGATGGAGTCACCTGCCAGCGGTTGGTTGTTGATTTTCTTCCACTCCAGCTGGATTGGCTGAGCTCCACTCTGAATGAGACAGCGGAAGCTGACCGAGTCGCCCTGCCTGACAACCGCATTACGAGGCTCCACGGACAGGACAGGTGTCTGCTCACCTGGGACAGGTACAACAAAATCCCACTCACATCTCAGCATTGCCACTTTCTGTGTACATAATGCGGGCTTTTGTCATCATACATATTTTGTCCTGCTCCTTTTATTTTTAAATTGAACTGAATAATAACCCCGGATTTGCTTGCAGAGAGCAAACATTTTCCCATAAAGAGTGTCCCATAATCTGGAGATAAGCACTTTGGATAATATGGAAATCCTAAGCATTTATGAGAATACAGGTAACTGAAGTGCAGGTGTGATGAATGACCCCATACCTGTCTGAGTCCCTGCTCCCTGTGGGGGGATCAGCGGGTCACCTGATCCTTAGGGATGAGGGGAAGGGAGAGAGAGAGGAACAGCACAGTAAAAAGGAAGCAATCCCAGTTTACAAATTATTATGACAATGATAATTATTATTGTTTTTATTATTAGGGGACCTGTGGGACAATGCGGTGCTGTGGAACTGTTTCTGTTGCTCAGAGGTTGCAGGTTCAATTCCCATGTGGGTCACGGTCAGCGTACGCTTGGCACTTCACACAAGCTGAATTGTCTTAGTAAACATTCAGCTGTATAATTAGCCTGCAAGAGCACTATGTTACTGCAAAATGCAGAAATGCATCTGGATACTCTTCCCGCCAGAGTAGTTTGGGCTTTGGCAGCCCTGACCGGATTCAGTAGTTCAGGTGAACATGATTGAGGGCGGGACTGCCATTGGGTCGAGGGGGGCAGAGTGAGGGGTCGGAGCAGACGTTCCGATTGGCTCCAATATGCCACCCTAACAGACATGGCCCACCTTTGACATCTGACAGCCAGGCAGACATCACGTGTGGGTAAAATACCTGCATTGACCCCTCAGCACCTCGACATCCTCGTAAAAAAATAAAATAAATAATATACATGAAATGGTACTGCTGATGTCTAAAACCGTACATAAACTATGTAACCACTTAAAACTGCGCTTTTGCGCACATGTTTAGCATTTCCTTATCGTTTAGCGAAGTATAAAAGCTGTTGCTTTGGAAACAGTGCAAGTAATACATGGCATGGGTCCACATGGGTATCACACCATCAGAATAACACCAGAATGCCTCTTGAAGGGGATCCATCATTAGCCACTAACGTGACAAAGGGGTAGTCATGAGAAGAGGACTGCTGATCTAGGATCAGCTTTGCATTTTAGCTGATAAGAAATAAGGGAAGGACACGGGCAGGAAACACCTGACTGTAGATCAGTGCTGCTGTTCTGAGAAGAGTACGAATTCAGGCCCACTGAAGGTTTATTCAGTTCTGCTCAACCCTAATGTTTGTCACAGTGTGGGATTCATGTACAGCTGTTCTTTAGCACTGTCCTTCACTGTGGAATGAAAAAGCAACATACAGATAAAATGTAACCAAACTGTATTTCAGAGAAAAACAGTCTGGATTCGAATCTATCTGGAGCCATCCAACAAAGACTGACCAAGTAGTTTGAAAAGCTCAAATATAAACTCACCAAATTATTTTCTTGAAGGCCACTGCTTGAACATCCTCGTTTATTTTAGGCATGCAGCAATACTTTTTCCACAAGTATATCATATATGCGCAACACCAGCTCCCTAACCATTACACTACACTGTAACCTCTGAGCTACAAGCCCAGCTCCCTAACCATTACACTACACTGTAACCTCTGAGCTACAAGCCCAGCTCCCTAACCATTACACTACACTGCAACCTCTGAGCTACAAGCCCAGCTCCCTAACCATTACACTACACTGTAACCTCTGAGCTACAAGCCCAGCTCCCTAACCATTACACTACACTGTAACCTCTGAGCTACAAGCCCAGCTCCCTAACCATTACACTACACTGTAACCTCTGAGCTACAAGCCCAGCTCCCTAACCATTACACTACACTGTAACCTCTGAGCTACAAGCCCAGCTCCCTAACCATTACACTACACTGTAACCTCTGAGCTACAAGCCCAGCTCCCTAACCATTACACTACACTGTAACCTCTGAGCTACAAGCCCAGCTCCCTAACCATTACACTACACTGTAACCTCTGAGCTACAAGCCCAGCTCCCTAACCATTACACTACACTGTAACCTCTGAGCTACAAGCCCAGCTCCCTAACCATTACACTACACTGTAACCTCTGAGCTACAAGCCCAGCTCCCTAACCATTATACTACACTGTAACCTCTGAGCTACAAGCCCAGCTCCCTAACCATTATACTACACTGTAACCTCTGAGCTACAAGCCCAGCTCCCTAACCATTATACTACACTGTAACCTCTGAGCTACAAGCCCAGCTCCCTAACCATTACACTACACTGTAACCTCTGAGCTACAAGCCCAGCTCCCTAACCATTACACTACACTGTAACCTCTGAGCTACAAGCCCAGCTCCCTAACCATTACACTACACTGTAACCTCTGAGCTACAAGCCCAGCTCCCTAACCATTACACTACACTGTAACCTCTGAGCTACAAGCCCAGCTCCCTAACCATTACACTACACTGTAACCTATGAGCTACAAGCCCAGCTCCCTAACCATTATACTACACTGTAACCTATGAGATACAAGCCCAGCTCCCTAACCATTATACTACACTGTAACCTCTGAGCTACAAGCCCAGCTCCCTAACCATTACACTACACTGTAACCTCTGAGCTACAAGCCCAGCTCCCTAACCATTATACTACACTGTAACCTCTGAGCTACAAGCCCAGCTCCCTAACCATTACACTACACTGTAACCTCTGAGCTACAAGCCCAGCTCCCTAACCATTATACTACACTGTAACCTCTGAGCTACAAGCCCAGCTCCCTAACCATTATACTACACTGTAACCTCTGAGCTACAAGCCCAGCTCCCTAACCATTACACTACACTGTAACCTCTGAGCTACAAGCCCAGCTCCCTAACCATTATACTACACTGTAACCTCTGAGCTACAAGCCCAGCTCCCTAACCATTATACTACACTGTAACCTCTGAGCTACAAGCCCAGCTCCCTAACCATTACACTACACTGTAACCTATGAGCTACAAGCCCAGCTCCCTAACCATTACACTACACTGTAACCTATGAGATAAAAGCCCAGCTCCCTAACCATTACACTACACTGTAACCTATGAGATAAAAGCCCAGCTCCCTAACCATTACACTACACTGTAACCTATGAGATAAAAGCCCAGCTCCCTAAACATTATACTACACTGTAACCTATGAGATAAAAGCCCAGCTCCCTAAACATTATACTACACTGTAACCTATGAGATAAAAGCCCAGCTCCCTAAACATTATACTACACTGTAACCTCTGAGCTACAAGCCCAGCTCCCTAAACATTATACTACACTGTAACCTATGAGATAAAAGCCCAGCTCCCTAAACATTATACTACACTGTAACCTCTGAGCTACAAGCCCAGCTCCCTAACCATTACACTACACTGTAACCTCTGAGCTACAAGCCCAGCTCCCTAACCATTACACTACACTGTAACCTCTGAGCTACAAGCCCAGCTCCCTAACCATTACACTACACTGTAACCTCTGAGCTACAAGCCCAGCTCCCTAACCATTACACTACACTGTAACCTATGAGCTACAAGCCCAGCTCCCTAACCATTACACTACACTGTAATCTCTGAGCTACAAGCCCAGCTCCCTAACCATTACGCTACACTGTAACCTCTGAGCTACAAGCCCAGCTCCCTAACCATTATACTACACTGCAACCTCTGAGCTACAAGCCCAGCTCCCTAACCATTATACTACACTGTAACCTCTGAGCTACAAGCCCAGCTCCCTAACCATTATACTACACTGTAACCTCTGAGCTACAAGCCCAGCTCCCTAACCATTACACTACACTGTAACCTCTGAGCTACAAGCCCAGCTCCCTAACCATTACACTACACTGTAACCTCTGAGCTACAAGCCCAGCTCCCTAACCATTACACTACACTGTAACCTCTGAGCTACAAGCCCAGCTCCCTAACCATTACACTACACTGTAACCTCTGAGCTACAAGCCCAGCTCCCTAACCATTACACTACACTGTAACCTATGAGCTACAAGCCCAGCTCCCTAACCATTATACTACACTGTAACCTCTGAGCTACAAGCCCAGCTCCCTAACCATTATACTACACTGTAACCTCTGAGCTACAAGCCCAGCTCCCTAACCATTACACTACACTGTAACCTCTGAGCTACAAGCCCAGCTCCCTAACCATTATACTACACTGTAACCTCTGAGCTACAAGCCCAGCTCCCTAACCATTACACTACACTGTAACCTCTGAGCTACAAGCCCAGCTCCCTAACCATTACACTACACTGTAACCTCTGAGCTACAAGCCCAGCTCCCTAACCATTATACTACACTGTAACCTCTGAGCTACAAGCCCAGCTCCCTAACCATTACACTACACTGTAACCTCTGAGCTACAAGCCCAACTCCCTAACCATTATACTACACTGTAACCTCTGAGCTACAAGCCCAGCTCCCTAACCATTATACTACACTGTAACCTCTGAGCTACAAGCCCAGCTCCCTAACCATTACACTACACTGTAACCTATGAGCTACAAGCCCAGCTCCCTAACCATTACACTACACTGTAACCTATGAGATAAAAGCCCAGCTCCCTAACCATTACACTACACTGTAACCTATGAGATAAAAGCCCAGCTCCCTAACCATTACACTACACTGTAACCTATGAGATAAAAGCCCAGCTCCCTAAACATTATACTACACTGTAACCTATGAGATAAAAGCCCAGCTCCCTAAACATTATACTACACTGTAACCTATGAGATAAAAGCCCAGCTCCCTAAACATTATACTACACTGTAACCTCTGAGCTACAAGCCCAGCTCCCTAAACATTATACTACACTGTAACCTATGAGATAAAAGCCCAGCTCCCTAAACATTATACTACACTGTAACCTCTGAGCTACAAGCCCAGCTCCCTAACCATTACACTACACTGTAACCTATGAGATAAAAGCCCAGCTCCCTAACCATTACACTACACTGTAACCTCTGAGCTACAAGCCCAGCTCCCTAACCATTACACTACACCAACCTCTGAGCTACAAGCCCAGCTCCCTAACCATTACACTACACTGTAACCTCTGAGCTACAAGCCCAGCTCCCTAACCATTATACTACACTGTAACCTCTGAGCTACAAGCCCAGCTCCTTAACCATTATACTACACTGTAACCTCTGAGCTACAAGCCCAGCTCCCTAACCATTACACTACACTGTAACCTCTGAGCTACAAGCCCAGCTCCCTAACCATTACACTACACTGTAACCTCTGAGCTACAAGCCCAGCTCCCTAACCATTACACTACACTGTAACCTCTGAGCTACAAGCCCAGCTCCCTAACCATTACACTACACTGTAACCTCTGAGCTACAAGCCCAGCTCCCTAACCATTATACTACACTGTAACCTCTGAGCTACAAGCCCAGCTCCCTAACCATTATACTACACTGTAACCTCTGAGCTACAAGCCCAGCTCCCTAACCATTATACTACACTGTAACCTCTGAGCTACAAGCCCAGCTCCACACTCTACACTCTAACCTCTAAGGGCTCTGTAACACTGCAAAGTGACGGGCTCTCCGGCTGTCAGACTGCCTTACCTGTGAGGAAGAGGGCACACAGGACTAGGGCAGTGCTGTAGATATCCATGAGGGCTGAGGGACTGTAGAACACTCTCACACTGCAGTCTGCTTTGTGCCTTTCCCCCCGAGATGAAACAGATATGCAAACAGACCCTGATCCTCTGTCAATCATTACCACAGCAAGGACAGAGACAAGGAGAGAGAAAGAGAGAGAACGGGAGAGACAGAGGGAACGAGAGACAGAGTCAGAGAGAGGGAGAGAGAGAGAGAGGGAAGGAGGGAAGGGGAGAGACAGAGGGAATGAGAGACAGAGTCAGCGAGAGGGAGAGAGAGAGGGAAGGAGGGAAGGGGAGAGAAAGAGGGAATGAGAGACAGAGTCAGCAAAAGGGAGAGAGAGGGGAACAGAGGGACAGAAAGAGAGAGGTACAGAGTGGAAGAGAAAGGGAAGGAGGGAGAGGGACAAAGAGGAAAAAAAGTGAGAGAGAAAGAGTTTGGGACAGTCAGGAGGGAGAGAGAGGGTGACAGAAAGAAAGACAGTGAGGGGAGAGAGAGAAGGACGAACACGTGAATGTGAGGTAAAAAATCAAGAGACCGAGATAGAGAAAGAAGAATATTGGAGTTAAAATGAGAGAGAGGAAGAGGTAAGGTGGTGGTGGGGGGGGGTGTTTAAGGAGGGTGGGGCGTAGCAGAGGTCACTCTTGGTATCAGAGGGCATTGCACCCCATGGTTGGGGCACCATGTGACTGGTGTTTAAACAAAGCTGGGTGCGCAGATTCACCAAGGCAAATAAGCCAAAGTCCAGAACCTTCTGAATGTATAATCCTGCTCAATTAAACTAGAAAAGGGGGGGGGGGTTAGGTGGAGTTATAATCAAAAACCTCCGAGGTGTGTCAATGTCCCCTCACTCTCTCTCACTAACTGTGGTCAGTGTCCATCCACATGGATGACCAAACACCAGATTCACAAGCACAGCAGAAGAGGGTGTGTTGATGGAAATCAGGTGGCAGAAAAAGGGCAAAGCCATTTGGAGGAGCTGTTTGTTTCAGTGCCACAAATGAAGCATACTCATTATGTCAACGCTTTGTGCTTCTCACTCTAATTGACCTGAGCATAGAAACTACATTACGAATCAACCCACTCACCTCTGTTTGCTCCCGAGAGAGGGAACATACCTCAGCAAGGGGTTCTGGGAAGTGGAGTCCCAGTGGAATGGGATGTGCATCTGCTCCTTCTCCCTACATAAATGACCTTAATAAGAACTAGCTACATTTGGAAAAGGCCACAAAACTCTGAGGTTTAGCAGCTGTGAATCTAACAAAGGTAATCCACAAAGGTTCAGACAGAATCTGTAAGCAGGTATAAACCTGTAAAATGATGTTTGATATAACTAAAATTATAGTTCTGAATATGGGATGTCTTATTTCCTTCTGAGACAAAGGATTGGCCTCTACAGACTGCTTTTAGGTCCTCAAATTCTCCCCCAGCTCCTTAAAGTGCTCACATGTGGAACCACGTTTTATGGCAAAACTGTTAATCAGTTATTCGTAATTAATGCTGTATATTTGTTTTTCATCAAAACCACATATAGACTGTGGTGTGCAGTTCTGGGAGGTGCACAATAAGAACCACAGAGAGACTTAAAAGTACAAAGAAGTTACATTAATTCCAGCTCTGCAGTGTAAAAGGTATGGAGGAAAAACTTCAGTCTTTGCCCCAGGCTGCTGGCAGCCTGTAGTCTAATGGCTGAGGTACATGACTGGGACCCCTGAGGCTGGCAGCCCAAGCCCCAGTCCAGCCACAGCAAGAGCACCACTGCTGTTGGGCCCTTGAGCAAGGCCCTTAACCCCACGTTGGGGATTGGCCCTTGGCTAGCCTAATCAACTGTAAGTCACTTTGGATAAAAGCGTCAGCTAAATGACTATAATGTAATGTCTTTGTCACAGGAGACTGGTTGGGGTTTTGCCCCAGGCTGCTGGCATACACACACCCTCTGATAACAGAGCGAGAGCCATCATACACCCTATCTAACTACCTTCATCTGTTACCATCCCAGAGCGTAATGATAGGCCTGCATCTAACTCAAATACAGGAAGCCGTGCGTTTAAAAGGTCTGGGCTTCCTGCATATGGATGTACGAAGACTTGCTTGTAAAAATGACCTTGTAAGAGTGTGGATTCTCTCTGCTGACAATGGTGTCATTATCCTCTCCTCTCAGAGACGTGGCAAATACTGACATTTTTATTGATGGCTACAACCTCCATTGCTGTGATAGGATGACGAAAGGAGGGGGTATGGCCATATGGTACAATTTCAATACAAGTGACTTATCATGGAGGCAAAGCTGGACAGTTGCACCATCTAGTGGACAAGATTGAGAACAATTCACAGAGAAAAAAGGTTCAAGGTCAGGATGAATTATATATATATTTTTTATTCATTCATCAAGCCAGATAGAACAAGGCACTACAATAAACAATCAATGAAAAATAACAAGATAAATGGTTCCCATATACAGATATAAGTAATTACAGGACACAGGTGGTACTAAAAGAATTAATACAACTAAATAAAGGACATTCAAGCCAATTTATCAAAGTTTTTTCCCCATCAAGGGCAGCTGTAGAACCTATGTGGATTATGAGGGAATATGATAAACTTTCATATTACTTTAGATCCAAATCTGAAACACATTTTTTCTCTTTTAAAAACAGAAAAGATTTACTGCTGATTTCAAATGGGAAACTTTGATTCTCCATGAATATCACAGCCATGAAAACAGGTGTCCACAGAAAAATAAGAACAGAACTGCAAAATAGTTAAATATATTACTCATAATAAAATGACTGAATTTACAATTTTCAGAATTGATATATACATGTTTCATTACAATACAGTGAAATCATTACAGAAATGATCACATATTAAGTTTAGAGTGACTCAGTGTCCCTCCCACCGCTGGATGTGGTTTTTAACCCCAAAAAATAAAGAAAAAAATGGCAGAAAAGCAAAAGTAAAAATACAATTTTCAGTGAATGGGAGGAAGAGTTCTTTTTTACGACAGTGAAAGAAAAGTGTGCATGTCTCATTTGTGGGGCGACCGCAAAGCGGCACAACGTGGAGAGGCGTGTCGCAAAAGCTTCCATGGTAACTACCCACCTGGCAGCGCAATATGGGCGGAAAAAGCCCGTGAGTTAAAGGCAGCTTTGGGCAAACAGCTCTTTATTATTACAGGTGAACCGTCCAACTTTATTAATATTCATAATACCCTTCATAGGACTCAGTATCCTTCAAGTAGCTCTCAGTTTCAACAAGGATGGTGACCCCTGCTCTAGAGGGAGGAGAGGAGGAAGAGAGAAGAGAGAAGGCAGGTACTCTAGAGGAGGGAGGAGAGGGGGATGAGACAAGAGAGAAGGCAGGTACTCAAGAGGAGGGAGAAGAGGGGGATGATAGAAGAGAGAAGGCAGGTACACTAGAGGAGGGAGGAGAGGGGGATGAGAGAAGAGAGAAGGCAGGTACTCTAGAGGAGGGAGGAGAGGGGGATGAGAGAAGAGAGAAGGCAGGTACTCTAGAGGAGGGAGGAGAAATAAAGGAACACCATTCAATTGATTTAAATTTATTATGAAGATCTTTCAAAGTTCATTTCTGAAGATTAGAAATGAATAAATGAATTCTGGAAGAACCAAAGTATTTACAAAAAACAACGACAGAATAACAACCGACCCACTACCACAAAAAAAAAAAAAAAAACATAATATACAATTATTTCCAAACAAGTCAGTTGGCACAAAGTGCTCCAACAAAAAACCAATAAAGCATCAAAATGAACAATTCTGCAAAAAAAAAAATGCTGTTGCCATCAGCTGATAATAACAGTAATTACAATGAAATAAAATCCCATCTTGTCACAAAGCTGAGTTTGATTCAGACTTCCCTGTAGAACACAGGAGTCTATCCCAGCATGCACAGGGACACTGAGGAGTCATAACCCAGGTTAAACCCGGGATAGAGGGGCTCAGTGAAGGTGGTGTGGAAAGTGTGCAGGAGGGTCAGTGTGTCAGAGGAGATGAGGTAGAAGGACAGAGTGCCGGCCGGCCAGTCCAGGTACACTCCTACTCTGTGGGAGGAGAGAGAGGCGGGGCGGGAGAGCGCAGTGGTGCTCCCATTGTGCCGGGCTGAGTAACGGCCCTTATCACACCTCAGGCTCCAGGACTTGTCATTGCCACCGAGGGAACAGTCAGATCCCCCTCCTTTCTTGCTGATTCCTTCATACGCCACTCCAACCATAACACACTCACTCCACTCAGCCTCCCAGTAGCAGCGCCCACACAGACCTTCTCTGCACAGCACCTGGGGACTGGACTCAAATCTGTCTGGGTGATCAGGATGTGGCTCCCCTTTACCCAATGTGTACGTCACACTCCTGCCCCCCTCAGACAGAGACAGGTATCTGTGTGCTGTCTTGGGGTCCAGTGTGAGCTGACAGGCATCTGCAGACAAGGAGGTTAGGAGAGACAAGATCTCCATCAGAACATACTGGATCAGAACCAGGAGTCAAGTACTATGCTGTGTGTGCATGCGTGTGTGTGTGAGTGTGAGTGTGTGTGTGTGTGTGTGTGAAGATGTACTGTGAATACATGGGTACAGAGCTGATGAAAGAGATGTCACTGGAAGAGAGAAGGCAGGTACTCTAGAGGAGGGAGGAGAGGGGGATGAGAGAAGAGAGAAGGCAGGTACTATAGAGGAGGGTGGAGAGGGGGATGAGAGAAGAGAGAAGGTAGGTACTCTAGAGGAGGGTGGAGAGGGGGATGAGAGAAGAGAGAAGGCAGGTACTCTAGAGGAGGGAGGAGAGGGGGATGAGAGAAGAGAGAAGGTAGGTACTCTAGAGGAGGGAGGAGAGGGGGATGAGACAAGAGAGAAGGCAGGTACTCTAGAGGAGGGTGGAGAGGGGGATGAGACAAGAGAGAAGGCAGGTACCCTAGAGGAGGGTGGAGAGGAGGATGACAGAAGAGAGAAGGCAGGTACTCTAGAGGAGGGAGGAGAGGGGGATGAGAGAAGAGGGAAGGCAGGTACTCTAGAGGAGGGAGGAGAGGAGGATGAGAGAAGAGAGAAGGCAGGTACCCTAGAGGAGGGAGGAGAGGAGGATGACAGAAGAGAGAAGGCAGGTACTCTAGAGGAGGGTGGAGAGGGGGATGAGAGAAGAGGGAAGGCAGGTACTCTAGAGGAGGGTGGAGAGGGGGATGAGACAAGAGAGAAGGCAGGTACTCTAGAAGAGGGAGGAGAGGAGGATGAGATATTGGCAGTATTTTTTCTCCAAACATGTTCCCTCCAGCCCTCCTCCTTCTGTTAATCTCTTTCTCCTTTTTAAAGCCCTCAGTACAGACACACTCACATTTCCTCGGTCCTGCTTTGAGCCTGATCTCTCCTCCATGGTCCACACTGTAGGAGCAGAAGAACAGAGACACAGACTGACTGACTGTCTATGAAGTGCAGTGTGAAGCTCCACACTGTCAGGACTTTACTGATCAGCTGAAAATGTCTCTAGTTTTACTATGAACACAGCGGCACTCTACAAGCACAGAGGAGCAGAACTTGGATTTGTCCCAGAATGCAGTGGGAGTGCTTATAGCAGGAGAGGAGCTCAGTACAGCAGCCTCTGTCTCACCATTCCTGACTCCCACAAACTCCCACTCTGTACTTACTTCAGTTTCTCCAGTTCACAGCTGGGGTCCTCCAGTACAGCAGAGAGCGCTCTCACTCCTGAGTCCCCTGGGTGATTGTAGCTCAGATCCAGCTCTCTCAGGTGTGAGGGGTTTGAACGCAGAGCTGAAGCCAGAGAAGCACAGCCTCTCTCTGTGACTTGACAGCCTGACAGCCTGCAGAGAGGAGGAGGAAAGAGATCTTCACTCTTCTCATTCGGTAGAAAAAGCCGGAACAATCATATCTGAATCTGGTATGTTAAAACATCCCTTAATGCCTTACAAAAGGGACCTTGAATACAAAGACACAGTTTATCACTCAGTTACCAATCTGTAAGCCATATTACAACAATTTATAAAAACTTAAAACTCTGAGTCAAGGAGCTGGTTGGAGTCGTGCCTGTATCATTAACCAAGGGCAATGATGTATATGTTCACTTCTACATCTGAGAATTAAAGGCTCAGTATTTAACTTTCATAAGAATAAAAACAACAGATTAATCATTATGAATATGGACAGCAATTAATTAACTGTTGACAGAAAGGGCAAATACGCTTGCGGGCACACACATGGGCCGCTGTCATTCATAGCCAGAACAGAGTTGGATTTTTTTGGTTTATCAGAGACATTTATGAATAATATTGCACATTTCCATTGGGTAATAACAAAATATTTGCAACACACCACTCCACCTTGATACATATTGTTATGTACATATTAATAAATTAGTATTCTTCAAATGCACCACTCACTTCAGAGTCTGTAGCTGACAGTGTGGATTACTCAGTCCAGCACAGAGCAGCTCCACTCCTGAATCTCCCAGGTTATTGCTGCTGAGGTCCAGTGTCTGTAGTTTAGAGTTTGGACTCTTTAGTCCAGCACAGAGCAGCTCCACTCCTGGATCTCCCAGGTTATTGTTGCTGAGGTCCAGCTCTATCATGGCTGAGGTGACAGACTGGAGAGCAGAGGCCACGATTTCACAGGACTTCTGTGTGAGATTACAGCCAGAAAACCTGCAAAGAACAGCATGTTTTTTTATAGTTTCTTCTCCTCCAAGAGCCTATTGGTCATGAGGTTTGAATTAATCAGCGTGACTCTGTGACTTTGACTTGCCATAACTCCCATAATATAGGTCATAGAGAATTATGTTCAAAAGCAACAGCATTATGAGTGACTGTAATAGTTAAATTTGAATTGCGAAAAAACCTTTATAGACATTATAAGCTAACTTTGGTGAAAATGTGACCCATTTTAAAAAATAGGCTTTTTCACAATTCAACTTCAGCTATTACAATCACTCATAATGCTGTTACTTTTCATTTTGGGGTTAACATAATATTTACATAAAATATAGAGCTGGAAAAGAGCTTTAAAACGATATGATACATTTCTTTTCTGAGAGCATCAAATTACAGGATGTCACACTGCAAAATATTTTTCAGGAAAAAAACAAAATCAGGATGTATTAATATTTCAACTTACAGAGCCTTTCTGCAGCACTTCACAGCTGGGACCAGTCTCCTGCGCCCCTCGTCTGTGGTGTTGTATTTCCTCAGGTCAAACTCATCCAGAACCTTCTCTGACATCAGGAGCACATAGGCCAGGGCGGAGCAGTGTCCAGGTGAGATCTTTTCGCCAGAAGGACTCTCTGAGCTCAGGTACTTCTGGACAGACTTCACAAGAGAATCACTCTTCAGTTCTGACAGACAGTGGAACAGATTGATGCACCTCTCTGGGGAGGGATCTTGCCTCTTTAAGTCCTTGATGTACTTCACTGTTTTCTCGATGCTCTCTGAGTTACTTCCTGTCTGTGTCAGCAGGCCTCGGAGTTGGTCCTGATTTGAGTCAAGTGAGAGACCGAGAAGGAATCGAAGGAAAAGGTCCAGGTGTCCATTCTTACTGTCCAAGGCCTTCTGAACAGCTGTTCTGTGCACATCATACAGTGAGAGTTCCTTGAGGAGCGACTTTTCACTGAAAAACGACTTCAGTGCATCAAAATTCTTCACTGTGAAAGCATGAAGCACATACAAAGCAGCCAGAAACTCCTGGATGCTCAGATGCACAAAGCAGTAGACTTTCCTCTGATAGAGCACACACTCCTCTTTAAAGATCTCTGTGCACACCCCAGAGTGCACGGACGCTTCAGTGACATCAATGCCACACTCTCTCAGGTCCTCTTCATAAAACATCAGATTGCCCTTTTCCAGGTGCTGAAAGGCCAGCTGCCCCAGTTTCAGAATCATGTCTTCATCTGACTCCAGGTGTTTCTGTGGATCCATCTCGTTTTTCCCCTCATACTTCTGATTCTTGATGTTGGTCTGAATGAGCAGGAAGTGTGTGTACATTTCAGTCAGAGTTTTGGGGATTTCTCCACTCTCGGCTCCACCCAACATTCCCTCTAGAACAGTCGCTGAAATCCAGCAGAAGACTGGCATGTGACACATGATGTAGAGACTCCTGGATGACTTTATGTGTGAGATAATTCTGCTGGCCAGGTTCTGATCTCTGAACCTCTTCATGAAGTACTCCTCCTTCTGTGGGTCATTGAACCCTCGGACCTCTGTCACCCGGTGGACACACTCAGGAGGAATCTGATTGGCTGCTGCTGGCCGGGTGGTGATCCAGAGGAGAGCAGAGGGAAGCAGATTCCCCTTAATGAGGTTGGTCAGCAGCTCGTCCACTGTGGATGTCTTTGTTACTTCAGACAGTGTCTCACTGTGCTGGAAATTAAAGGGAAGCCTGCTTTCATCTAGTCCATCAAAGACGAACAAAACTTTGTGAGAATCAAATTCTGTGGTTTCAATTCCTCTCACTTCAGGGTGGAAGAGATTCAGAAGCTCAAGGAGACTGCACTGCGCATCCTTAATCAAGTTCAGCTCCCGAAAAGGAAGGACAAACATGAGATCAACATCCTGATTGGCTTTCCCTTCTGCCCAGTCCAGAATGAACTTCTGCACAGAGACGGTTTTTCCAATGCCAGCGATTCCCTTTGTCAGCACAGTTCTGATGGGTTTCTCTTGTCCAGGTAAGGGTTTAAAGATGTCGTTGCAGCTGATTGTAGCGTCTTGTGTGGTCTGTGTCCTGGATGCCGTCTCAATCTGCCACACCTCGTGTTCGTTATTGACCCCCTCACAGTCCCCCTCTGTGATGTACAGCTCTGTGTAAATGCTGCTGAGGAGGGTGTGTGATCCTGGCATTGCGAGCCCTTCAAATATGAACTCAAACCTGCTCTTCAGACTGTATTTCAGCTTCTCCTGGATTCTCTGCAGACATGCATCTATAAAAATTGAGACCATCATAAAACCAAAAACAGTCACATGTGTAGAACTAAAGAATATTGTAATTCAGATAGTGTCTGTAGGTTGTGTCAGTATACAACACAGTAGATTCAGGCTGGTTTACATTATTTTATACAGACAGAGTGTCAGTATCTTTAAGAGAGCATTCATATGTTAACCGAGTAAGACTTTCCAAGTGCTGTCCAGTTTCAGTTTATGACCATTATTTTATCATAAAAAACAGTAAAAATATACCATTTTCTCCATCCTGATTCTGATGATGGAAATATTGTGATGGAGCTTCTATAATCACCGACTGCAGGGAAACAAAGACAGATGTTAAACCACAGCCAGCAGGGCTGAATGTATGTGTATAATGAAAAGCAGAGGATAAGAAGATTAACTGTAGAGAACG
The DNA here is from genome assembly GCA_019788955.1 of Albula glossodonta. NCBI lineage: Eukaryota > Metazoa > Chordata > Actinopteri > Albuliformes > Albulidae > Albula > Albula glossodonta. Next base: position 91,880 of record JAFBMS010000391.1, on the reverse strand, counting down.
CAGTACATCTCTGTGGAGCTGCTGGCGGGGTCTCTGCTGCTGTCCTGGGGACTCCATGTAGCAGTGGGCAGGAAGTGCAGGACTGGGCACTTCCTGTTGGGGTTCCTGTATGAGCTCAGCCAGCTCTGTGTGGGGGTTGAGCACAGGCCGGGTTCTGGACCTCTTCCTGCACTGGGGACAGGCGTAGTGTTCTGCAGAACCAGGATGGGCCCAGTAGCTGCTAATACACTGTCTGCAGAAACTGTGCCCACAGCGGATAGAGACCGGATCCATCACCACCTGCTTACACAGCACACACCTGGAGGACAGGAGACTCAGCAGTGAAGCACTGCGAACACAAGCCTGTGTCTTTAGGTAGCATCTGTCTTACAAACATCTCTGTTTTTATTATCCTTTGGGATTACAGAACTTGCTCCCTGTCTGTAATTTAATTTGGTTATGTAATTGCTGTGCTTCCTTGGCAGAGAGCATTCTCTAAAGCAGATCCTGCTGCCAGAATTAATGTAATGATGATTACATGTCAATAAACACATGAGTTTTCATGACTGAAATGGAGTAAAACATTGGAACAAAAACAGAGAAATTCCATTAGACTAAAGTTTAATTTAACTCATATCACTGCAACTGTTGCAGCCATAGTACCATTCTAACTTAATTTTACATACACATATTGTTCTCTACTTCTTTCAAAGCCCCATTTTACAATGTGAGAGGAATGAAATCAACACCAGCCAAGACCCAAATTCTGGCAGACGTTCCCAACATTTTGCCAAATTCAGCTAGAATACGATAAATGGGAGTTATTTTCAGTATCACAAAAATATCAGAGTATTCCTTTGACCATTTTGACCATCACTCTATGGATTTCAGCGTAATTTTGGTTTGGTACTCTCTGTTTGAGCCATTAAGATCTCTTCCTCGGGCAGAGTGACCTCACCTTGGGTCAGGGGGATGGAATCCACCTGTGAAATTAACAGGCCGGTCCTGGGAGCAGTCCGTCTTCACTGACACACAGCTGGGCACTGGAGACCATGATCTCTGCACACTGACCCTGGTAAAAGCACATGGAGATGAAACATTCACAACAATAAAAGTCAATTAATCTTGCTTTTTTCTTTCAGTTTAACCTTACACAACTGTACATTTATAAATCAACACTCCCAGAAATTGCATTGTAGCATGACAGACTAACTGAACCTTTGTGTTGTAACATGCATATTGTTCTCTACTCATTTTGCAGCTCCCATTGACAATGTGAGAGGACTGAAATCAACACAAGCTAAGACCCAAATTTGGACAGATGTTCCCAACATTTTGCCAAATTCAGCTAGAATACGATAAATGGGAGTTATTTTCATGATCACAAAAATATCAGAGTACTCCTCTGACCATTTTGACCATGACTCTAACCGGAATTCAGCGTAATTTTGATTTTCTACTCTCTGTTTGAGCCATTAAGATCTCTTCCTCGGGCAGAGTGACCTCACCTTGGGTCAGGGGGATGGAATCCACCTGTGAAATTAACAGGCCGGTCCTGGGAGCAGTCCGTCTTCACTGACACACAGCTGGGCACTGGAGACCATGATCTCTGCACACTGACCCTGGTAAAAGCACATGGAGATGAAACATTCACAACAATAAAAGTCAATTAATCTTGCTTTTTTCTTTCAGTTTAACCTTACACAACTGTACATTTATAAATCAACACTCCCAGAAATTGCATTGTAGCATGACAGACTAACTGAACCTTTGTGTTGTAACATGCATATTGTTCTCTACTTCTTTCAAAGCCCCATTTTACAATGTGAGAGGAATGAAATCAACACCAGCCAAGACCCAAATTCTGGCAGACGTTCCCAACATTTTGCCAAATTCAGCTAGAATACGATAAATGGGAGTTATTTTCAGTATCACAAAAATATCAGAGTACTCCTCTGACCATTTTGACCATGACTCTAACCGGAATTCAGCATAATTTTGATTTTCTACTCTCTGTTTGAGCCATTAAGATCTCTTCCTCGGGCAGAGTGACCTCACCTTGGGTCAGGGGGATGGAATCCACCTGTGAAATTAACAGGCCGGTCCTGGGAGCAGTCCGTCTTCACTGACACACAGCTGGGCACTGGAGACCATGATCTCTGCACACTGACCCTGGTAAAAGCACATGGAGATGAAACATTCACAACAATAAAAGTCAATTAATCTTGCTTTTTTCTTTCAGTTTAACCTTACACAACTGTACATTTATAAATCAACACTCCCAGAAATTGCATTGTAGCATGACAGACTAACTGAACCTTTGTGTTGTAACATGCATATTGTTCTCTACTTCTTTCAAAGCCCCATTTTACAATGTGAGAGGAATGAAATCAACACCAGCCAAGACCCAAATTCTGGCAGACGTTCCCAACATTTTGCCAAATTCAGCTAGAATACGATAAATGGGAGTTATTTTCAGTATCACAAAAATATCAGAGTACTCCTCTGACCATTTTGACCATGACTCTACCGGAATTCAGCGTAATTTTGATTTTCTACTCTCTGTTTGAGCCATTAAGATCTCTTCCTCGGGCAGAGTGACCTCACCTTGGGTCAGGGGGATGGAATCCACCTGTGAAATTAACAGGCCGGTCCTGGGAGCAGTCCGTCTTCACTGACACACAGCTGGGCACTGGAGACCATGATCTCTGCACACTGACCCTGGTAAAAGCACATGGAGATGAAACATTCACAACAATAAAAGTCAATTAATCTTGCTTTTTTCTTTCAGTTTAACCTTACACAACTGTACATTTATAAATCAACACTCCCAGAAATTGCATTGTAGCATGACAGACTAACTGAACCTTTGTGTTGTAACATGCATATTGTTCTCTACTCATTTTGCAGCTCCCATTGACAATGTGAGAGGAATGAAATCAACACCAGCCAAGACCCAAATTCTGGCAGACGTTCCCAACATTTTGCCAAATTCAGCTAGAATACGATAAATGGGAGTTATTTTCAGTATCACAAAAATATCAGAGTACTCCTCTGACCATTTTGACCATGACTCTACCGGAATTCAGCGTAATTTTGATTTTCTACTCTCTGTTTGAGCCATTAAGATCTCTTCCTCGGGCAGAGTGACCTCACCTTGGGTCAGGGGGATGGAATCCACCTGTGAAATTAACAGGCCGGTCCTGGGAGCAGTCCGTCTTCACTGACACACAGCTGGGCACTGGAGACCATGATCTCTGCACACTGACCCTGGTAAAAGCACATGGAGATGAAACATTCACAACAATAAAAGTCAATTAATCTTGCTTTTTTCTTTCAGTTTAACCTTACACAACTGTACATTTATAAATCAACACTCCCAGAAATTGCATTGTAGCATGACAGACTAACTGAACCTTTGTGTTGTAACATGCATATTGTTCTCTACTCATTTTGCAGCTCCCATTGACAATGTGAGAGGACTGAAATCAACACAAGCTAAGACCCAAATTTGGACAGATGTTCCCAACATTTTGCCAAATTCAGCTAGAATACGATAAATGGGAGTTATTTTCATGATCACAAAAATATCAGAGTACTCCTCTGACCATTTTGACCATGACTCTACCGGAATTCAGCGTAATTTTGATTTTCTACTCTCTGTTTGAGCCATTAAGATCTCTTCCTCGGGCAGAGTGACCTCACCTTGGGTCAGGGGGATGGAATCCACCTGTGAAATTAACAGGCCGGTCCTGGGAGCAGTCCGTCTTCACTGACACACAGCTGGGCACTGGAGACCATGATCTCTGCACACTGACCCTGGTAAAAGCACATGGAGATGAAACATTCACAACAATAAAAGTCAATTAATCTTGCTTTTTTCTTTCAGTTTAACCTTACACAACTGTACATTTATAAATCAACACTCCCAGAAATTGCATTGTAGCATGACAGACTAACTGAACCTTTGTGTTGTAACATGCATATTGTTCTCTACTCATTTTGCAGCTCCCATTGACAATGTGAGAGGACTGAAATCAACACAAGCTAAGACCCAAATTTGGACAGATGTTCCCAACATTTTGCCAAATTCAGCTAGAATACAATAAATGGGAGTTATTTTCATGATCACAAAAATATCAGAGTATTCCTCTGACCATTTTGACCATGACTCTACCGGAATTCAGCGTAATTTTGATTTTCTACTCTCTGTTTCAGCCATTAAGATCTCTTCCTTGGGCAGAGTGACCTCACCTTGGGTCAGGGGGATGGAATCCACCTGTGAAATTAACAGGCCGGTCCTGGGAGCAGTCCGTCTTCACTGACACACAGCTGGGCACTGGAGACCATGATCTCTGCACACTGACCCTGGTAAAAGCACATGGAGATGAAACATTCACAACAATAAAAGTCAATTAATCTTGCTTTTTTTTTCAGTTTAACCTTACACAACTGTACATTTATAAATCAACACTCCCAGAAATTGCATTGTAGCATGACAGACTAACTGAACCTTTGTGTTGTAACATGAATATTGTTCTCTACTTCTTTCAAAGCTCCTATTTACAATGTAAGAGGACTGAAATCAACACCCGCCAAGACCCAAATTTGGACAGATGTTCCCTCAGCTGGTAAACAATTTGCCAACTTCAGCTGGAAAACACTGAATGGAAACTAGTTTCATGATCCATAAATAATTTCACTTATTAACCATTTTGACCATGACTCCAATGGATTTAAGAGTAATTTTAGTTTGTTACTCTCTAATTAGGCCATTAAGAGGTCTACCTTAATACGACACTACTATTATTTCTGAAAGAAACATCATGCTATTGTCTTAAAAAAATAAAAAAAACAAAAACCTACTGTTTCGACACATGCAAAAGTCAACTGAGGTTGCCTGGCATCTTGTGGTTTTCTTATGGTACCGTTATTCCCAGACGTTTGTCAGGAGAAGGTAATAAAAACTTATTGTATTTTCCTGCTCTTGAAGTACCATCCAATGAGTTAGTAAGCTTCAACCTGTGCACTTCAGAATTCATTCTGATGCTGTTATCAGCAGTTACATCATCAATGACGACAAGTGATGTAGCGTCCGTGGCAGCCATTGGATAAAAGGCTGTCAGCGTAATCTTACAAACCCATACGTTTATTAAATCTGTTGGACTAGATGTAAGTTTAATGCACGATGTGCTTGCTTTTTATTAATGATTGTTATTAACGCTAATGTGTCAGACCCAAACTTATGGCAGTAGAAATAATCATTGTATTCCAATTAAACTTACTTCCAAGACTTGTTATACTTTAAAGTTTATACAGTTGAGAACATCAATCATGTGAGCCACATCCAGTTAACTGAAATACAAATAACGTTGTGGTTCCGTATGGAGAAACACTGATATAAAATGAGCAGGGGAACTGCATGTCACCATGTGACTGGCCACCAGAAAATGAATCGCCAAAGTTATATACTGATCACACACACACCCACACACCCACACACACACACACACACACACACACACACACACACTCCTTGCTCCAGGTTCTGTCATACCTTTCAGGCTCCCCAGCGACACTTGTTTCAGGTAGCAGACATCCTTCCTCAGGTGCTGTCTCAGAGGAGTCATTCCACAGCTCCTGAGGCTCCTACACAGAATTATTTCAGTCAAAGCTCAGTTCTTCCACATCCTCCAAATCCCCCACACTTCACCAATTCACTGACACCAGGGCCACGAAAGGTCTGACCTTTTTAATTGTTAGTTTAAAACTCATTCAGCCATACTTGTACTAAATGTACATGTTGACCTGTTCAGTCAGTTTTTCTTTTTTAATAATAGTCTGTATTAGTCGATCTAGCGTGGGATCGACATCCATTCCACAAAGGGCTGGTTACCCACAGTACCACACGGCTCGTGCCTACAGAATATGCTTCAGTAGACAAGAGCTGTGTTTGTTTGTTTCTTTATTTACACATATGAAATGTGTTTCGAAAAGGATACATTAATTTGTAAGAGAATGTGAAGGAGAATTGCCAAAAAAAGCCTGGAGGGGCTTAACAAGCAGCATTCTCCAAGCATCAAATTACAGAAAATAATTACAACAAATAATATACACAATTTAAATGTATCTATCAATAAGTGAAGGTAAAGTGAAAGGCCATTTTCTATGACTGTATCCAATAGCAAATGCTAAGAGATCATAAACATTACTCCGACCAGAAGCAACATAGAAGACTAAGACGTTTAGATTCTTAATTTCGTTCGGGTGTAAAAGTACGCAAGTGTAGAGACAGGTAAAAAGATCAATTAACCCGAAATTATGCTGCAATACATACAGGCAATTATACCGGTATGTTTAAATGGCGATTTGAAAACAATTCGTGCTCAACAGAAGATTCTATTTCATGCTGTGTGGATGATCGAAGCTAAGGGTAGCATAATTGCTAAATTTCAAGATTCAAAAATGTTGGTTATTCTTAACAAAATGCATGGCTACGACAGCTATGCCTCCACCAGCTTATGAGAGCTTATGGTTAAAACTTCATGGCCAAATATGTATTTTTGGACTGCTAATTAATTCATCAATTAATTTGATAAGTGGCTATTGAGTGTTGGGCATTTCCTTTGAATCTGTAAGAATTAAATAACAACCACCAACAACAACATAGCGTTTTAGCAAATGGATTGTATAATCAATTGGCAACGGAGGTCTTTGAACTTGGTAAACTTTGTTTTTTAAATTTGCTTGTTCTTTGGTAACAAGAGAATAATATTCAAATAAAGTTTAACACGTGGGCAAGCGAGCAAGCATCGCCGTGCATTCTGGGCAATATCAGTGGTTGGAGGGAGTAAAACTGAGGGCTTGAGCAAATGAAAATTCGCCCCTCCCTCGACAAATCTGGGATGGAATCTCCCTCATGGTGGCAGCCATATTACAAACATGAGCGTTTGGGGACTTCCCCCCTCAACTGAAGTGCGAGTGAGCACGAAGAAGAAAGCACTTTTTCGGATTGGAACGCAGTACTAAACAGTGCAAACTGGTCTCCGTGAAACTCTTTCGGTATATAATTGTGCCTAATGTTTTTGGCTTACTTCCTGGTTATCACTTCCTGATAGGCCTACTTAATGTCTTTAATGAAACTGTGAATTTAAAACCTAATGCAAGCACTTAATGTCAGTCACGCCGTGTTAACTTATATTTATTATTTATATGAGCTAAAATCTGTGAATATGCCACACTAAAACTCTTGTGCTAGAATAGGTGTCAGTTGTAACATGCCCTCACAAAAGTGCGTCACTGTATACTGTTTTACTGAGTACACCCGCACCCAACGAGTTACACCTGCACTAATTTTATCTAGCCAGAAACTTCGCCAGAGGAAGAAAACTCCACCTTCAGAAAATAAAAGTAGTACCATGTATTTGTTATGTCTGTTCACGAAACTAGCGGACTTCACAAATTAGCTCATCTACCAGGCTAAAGCGTTAATTAAAATAATTAACATCACGGCAGTACTTCTGACTGAAGGTGAAGTTTACCACCTCAGAACTTCGCAGCAGTTTCTACATATTTTCACACATATGTTCCAAAACAAAATGAGTTAAACAAAGATGAGTTGTAGCATGTTTCTTCTTTATCTATTTTTTTCCACCGTATTGATTCGTGTCAACTTCCCCATATTACAAAGTTAGCAAGCTTGCTAACGATAGAGAATGACCGTGTGCGAGTGAGCTTTTTCCTTCTATCAACTAGTTACGATTACCGTGGTATTAAACTTTATTTTTGTAACAGTAGTCCAGGGAGTACTCATTATCTTACCTGCAAATGTATATTGCTCATATTCTTCGACAGAGTTCCGTCAAAGATGTGGACTGGCTAAACACGCTAACTGCAGTTTAGCATGTCAGTGCCTCAATAGTTTCACTTTCGATTTAACGGTCTTTCCACCTAGCGCATGCGCCTTGCGGGCGGCCAGAGTATGTCGCACTGTGTGTGGGCGAGCGGCGCAGGCGCAGGGGCGTTGACGGTATGTAGACCAAAGAGGCTGGTCCTCCCCTAAAACGTAATTTGATGCTTATAGGTAGGTGATCCTCCCTTCGCGATTGACAGATTGACAAAGTGTACGTCCAACCTCCGGCAAAGCATTCTGGAAAGTTCTGAAAAATCACCTGCCTACCCTTTTGTCAGTGGGAATCAAAAGACTAAGCTGATCGTAGATCAGTTTTTACTTAGACCAGCTGTTTCGACCAGCTCTGAAAAACACATTTTGTCCAGTGCTGAAACGACAGAAAAAAGAGGGCTTTACACATAAAACTGACAATAGCGTTTATTAAAACTCTGCCTTGTTTGACGCAGTTTACCGTTGTTCTCCCGACTTTTAGAAAAATTGTTTAATTTAATTATTCTACATTAAGCAGAGAACGGAGACGCTTACATTGTGAAAACGTGTACCGGCGACGTAAGAGGTGAATTACCTCCGTTAGTAGCCTATTTTAGGTTTTTTTCTCGATGCATTGAAAAGTGAATGAGTAGTTTTAATATAAGCATTTGTATATCGTTAATAACTTGCATACGTAATAACTGGATGTGTTGTTTAGGCTATTCTAAGTGTTCATATAGTCTATTTATACAAATATTATACATATGAATAAAAATGTAAAAGTCTCTAGCTAACTAATATAGAAGGTAGTGACATTTATGTAATTAGTTTCATTTCATAATGAATTAATTATTTGCATAAATAATGCCATTCTATGATGAAATATTGCATCGCATACCTCGTATTTTTACAAAACCAATAAAATGATGAAAAGAAATCAAATTGTAATGGTACTTATAATTAATGTCTCTGTGTAGTTCTCATACATGATAACCTCATACATTTGTAATATGAAAATGTAATACTAATGCAAAAATGACTATTCTTTTCTTGAAGCAAACTTACAGGGTAATAATTCTTGGGAAACAATCCGATGTAATATTTCAGTTTATTTATTTTTTTTTTACATTTTTTTTTGTAATGTTACTGTTTCCTAAACCTTATTTGTCTTTGACAAATGCTGCTTAGCTTTCCTCCTCACAGCTGTCCTCCCCAATTTTTTGAGTCACCAGCCATCACTGACATAGGCTGGCTGCGTTCCAATACTTTTTTCTCGTCTCCTTTCCTCCGCTCATTTCCTCCCCTCCTTTCATCTACATATTTCCGGGGAAGGAAAGGAGGGGAGGAAACGAGTGGAGGAAAGCTGGAGACAAATTTGAGCACTGGAACGCAGCCTGTCAATGTACAGGACCAGCAGATTTTGCCCAAATATTTGGAAGAAAATGTAAAACAGTTCGCTTCCACCACCAACATCATGCTCTACTTGGCTCAGTCGCAGGACGCAAATGCAATTTCGTTCAAGCCTCATGTTTGACAAAGTTGGTTTTACGTTCTTACCAAACGTTCTATTATTTTTTCGTGTTGTTGCTAAATGTATATGCTGACAGAATTTTGTATGTACGTGGAAATGTATTAATACATGGTTCAGGACAGGATAGAGAAAACTGCAATACAGCGTGAAACTAAACTCGTATTTATTTGTGAGCCAAAGTTAAGGATGTCTGTTCATTGAATCCTGGCCTAAGAGATGAAAATAATATTTAATATCAAGGAAAGAACAGGTAAGTATATGAGAGATTCTTACATACTTCATCAAAAATGTGCAGAGATTGACAGGGATATTTTAAATAAATATTAAAATACATATTTTTAGGTAAAATACATATTTAGCCTGGTACCGAGCAGGTGTAACCAGGTTAAAAATTAATATTTTATATTCAAACTTCACTGTATGTTACAGAGCTTTTATTTTCATGTTGTTAACCCATGCAGGTTTTCCCTGTTTTACTCTTCAATAAAAAGGATAACCACATGATTGTGGTCCAAGTCCTTCCTTCAGCAAGGGAGATCCCAAAACACAACGCAGACATTACAGAAGCTAACGGATGTTCACCCGGTCAGGTTCGAGATAGTTCAGGCTCACTCCGTTAACGGTGACGCTACGTCACCATAATTACTAAGCTAAATTGCGGTTTTTACCAATTGTGAAAAATGTATTTGTTTCCGGTATTATTCTCATAGTCTGTCGCGATTGGAATTACACAAACTGGCTGCAATACTTGCAAGTGACAGTAGGTGGCATTGTAACATAACTAGTCAATCGCTGTCAGGTCAGCACTGCTCATTGGCTGCTTTAGAGTAGTAACCAGACACTGGTTTAAAGGTTTTCTTTTGTCATGTACCTCTGACACTTGACAAAAGACCTGGAATCCAACATCTGACAAAGGTTGTTTGCTTTTCAGTCTGTTTCAGTGTCTGGTACTCCAAGAAAGTGGTCGACTGTTGGATCCTCTGAGTGGCTCACACGTGATGACAGTTGCTTGGGAAGCGGGTGTGAGCGCTGCGGCTGGGTGTTCAAGTTCAGGCTGCATTAGGGAGTTCTGCATTAACTAGGCAGTCACTGGCTGAGCCTCTCTGGTGAAATATAGACGTTTGTTCAGTTTTATTGCTCTCTACCGCCCTCCCCTGGTCAACTGATTAGCCATGTGATAATGGCAGTGAGGGGTAATCTGTCAACAGGGAATGCAAATTCTTTCACTTCTACTTGAAAATGGGATAAGGGACTAAAGGGAGTCTTAAAATAGGATTGCCTTCACCAGATAATGTTACAGAAACCAAAAGCCGCTTTGAGATGGAAGAAAAACATTTTAAATGTGAGGCAGAATGATGTGGTGAACGTGACTCACACTGAGATACAAACAGCTGAAATAAACATGTTTATTCACATTATATAGAGTGTCAGTATTTACATTGGTTCACAGTGGTCATTTTTTATCATTCATGTTAAACAACTTTCAATATGAAAAAAGTTTTTTTTCGTCCTCTGTACTGTACTTCATCAGAATTGATGGCTGCATATAACACACTGTGTCAGTTAGGCACAAAGGGCCAAAGGCAGAAGTTTCCAGCAGTATAAAATACCTGCCTGCTTCCTCATAGAGGTGACATGTCACTGAATGTGGGCTTCGCTTTGAAGCAGACAAATGCAACGGCAGCAGTGCTACCAGTAGCCCACCAGCAGGCTGTGTCACACGTGTCGTAGCGCGTCTGCTAGCTTGGTCCTGCTCAGGTAGGACAGGTGCTGGGTGAGGTGTGTGAGTGGAGAAGAGGCTTTGTGGTTCATCAAATGGATACAAGCTCTGGCAGGCAGGGGGCAGGGCTTTTGAGGAAAGGGGAGGTGACTGAGGACAGGGAGCTTCCTATTGGCTGCCCCTGTTGAAAGAGGTGGGTCTCCTGTTGTCCCTCCTCATGGAGTGGCAGCGACTCCTCAGCCTGGCTACGGGTGTGGGAGTGGGGGAGGAGAGGGGGGGGGAGGTGGAGAGGAGTAAAGAGCCTTCGGACACACTGCAGGGGGCGCTCTTCAGGCAGACTGTGGAGATGGAGGAGCAGGGGGAGGAGTCAGTGCAGGGGGAGGAGCCTTGGAGGGAGGAGGAGTCAGAGCAGGGGGAGGAGCCTGGTCTGGGGGAAGGAGAGGGGGAGGAGCTGCTGCCAGGCCCCAGGGGAAGTAGGGGTGTGGTTTGGCCTCCGTGGGGCAGTAGGAAGGAGTCGTGTGAGTTCTGCTTCCTCAGCGGCCGGGCCTGCTGGTCCTCCTCCTGACCCCTGGCCAGCTTCAGCAGCGTTCTCATGCCCGCTGAGCGCAGCATGGAGGGCTCTGAGCGCCGGCGGCTCACTGGCCTGCTGGGCCGGCGGGAGGCGGGGCCTGGGGAGGGCCCTGTGGGCGGGGCCTCAGGCCTGTCTCTGCCTGCCTCTACATCCGCCTCTGGGTCTGTGCTGTCATAGGCTGAGTCCTGCCCATGTGACAACAGAGAGTCTGGGGAGAAAGAGACAGAGATGGAAAGCTATTATTTTTGGTAGTTGTAGTCATCACCATAGTAGTATGTAGTTGTTGTTTCAGTTGCCGCCATTATGAACTGTTGGTTTATTATCATGGTCCTCAGTGATGTAAAGTATTTAGAGATTATTATTAGACATTATTTATCTGGATTGGTAATTGGGTTATATGTTTAGGAAAATTCAACAGATGTATTTCCCAGCAGTTTGGCATTGTGAGTTTGAATTTTAAGGCAGGGTGGAACCCAGGATGAGGACTTGTATCCTCTGCTAATTTCAGTCTGAAATGTTACTTCTGTCAGTTCATACACACACACTTATTCAAACCAGACCCCGGCGAAATTCATAAAATGAATTTCACCCCTTTAGACGGTATTAAAATTCTTCGGCTCGACTGACAGTAAAAACATCTGTTTTGATGAGCATTCCTCCAGAAAGTGCTCTGTTTATGTGCTTGTGCCTTGAAGTTAGTAATGAGTTAAGGAGCGTGCTCAGTCCTGTCTGCGCAGCTGGCCTTTAATGGAACCTCAAGCAGCTGCGCAGACAGGACTGACTGAACACTGCGCTTTGTTGAATAAGATGGGCGTCCTTGTGTTTGACTCAGGTATGGTTCAAACGGACAGCTCATGTGCAAAAACACGGCTCGGTGAGCGTTGGTCCTGATGCTCACCTGTGCTGTCGGCCAGCTGGTCTTCGGTGCGCTCTTTGCTCTCGGTCTGGAGACTGTCTGTGAAAATGTCCTCACAGCGTTCGATGAGGAACTGCGTCAGGACCGTCATCTGCATCAGGGGAAAAAACACAACCCCAGCGTGAATCTCAAGCTTCACCTTTATATTTCCTGTCCTGTTTTACATTACATTACAGTCATTTAGCTGACGCTGTAATCCAAAGCAATTTACAGTTGATTAGGCCAAACCCCCCTAGGAGCAGTGTGGGGTTAAGGGCCCAACAGTAATGGTACCTTAGCCACTAGACTACAGGCTGCCCCACGTTTTTCTAGGATGCGGAGCTGTTTGAAGAGACTCAATGATTGACAGCTACCTGTAGCCAAACCCATTCTAGGGTTCATGAAGCCTCAGTCTCCTCAAATTTACTGGGTCATATGTAGGGCTGAACAATTATGAGAACAATATGCTAATTGTGATCATTTCTCTCAATGTTATTACTATGTAAGAGAGGGGAAGGTAAAAGAGAGATCCTGGATTTCATGTAAAACTGGTAATTATTCTTAGATCATTTTTTAAATCAGCATAAGAATGCATCTGACTTGACTGTGATCCTTTTATATGTTAATTTTCAGTACAGTTTTACACAATTTCAAATGAATGCAGCACATACATTGCTAGGTAAAATGTATTCCTCACCATAATAACATAACTGCTTCCTCTTATTAGTAAATTGTTCAAGCCATAACTGCAGTTGATATTAATACACAATTAATTGTGCAACACCAGTCACAAGCACAGTTGCTGTGTTCAGACCAGCATTGTTGAGATGTGACACCACAGATCTGAATTTAGGAGGACCAATCAGCTGCACAGCTCAGACAAATCGCACACGCTCAGGACGTTTGCATGTCCCGACCTGGCTGTGAGAAGATGATAACCGTTCTACAAGTCCACCACATTCTGCACCCTGCGGTTTGCAGGTGTTGGATAGTCCTGTAGGGGGCGCTGTCCTACCTTCTCCAGTTTGTCCAGACACAGGCTGTTGAGCGGGAGCAGGTTGGGTGCAACGCAGACGGCGAGGTTCCTGGCGTCCATCTTGTTGAAGTGAGCGCTTTGGCTGACGCGGTGGAGAACTCCCAGCAGCCACTGCAGCAGGCGCACGTTGGCCCTGGGAAGTCTCTCAGACACCCTGTGGTGGGCAGGTCAAAAAGGAGGGAGGGGAGAGAGGGGGAAACGAGGGATGAAATTATCACTCTTTTCTGCTTAAATGCAGCAGTATTTAAGCAGAAAATGAACACAGCGATAGCATCACAGATGAGAACTTGTGCTGTCTGTGCATCAGTGTTTTCTGCAGCAACTGTGTTCAGAGTAAATCATTTTCTTTTTCATGCTGAGCTTTGAAAAGGAGGGGTCTGTTTAAGTAGCCGTTCTCATACTGAGTGAAAATATGAAGATGTTGAAGATGTTTTTGGTTCTGTGTGTTTGATTTCCTCGCTACAGTTTTAACTCGGGTTCATCTTGGCTGCCCTCCCTGCGTAAGCGTGAAATGGCTGTGTTTGTAGCGGCCGGTGAAGGCAGCTCACTCACAGTCTCAGTTCTCTGCATCGCGCCTGGGTGTCCTCCCTCTCCATAGCGCTGACCCAGGCCTGGTACAGTGGCGCCCCCAGGAGGCCACCAGGAAGCTGTCTCAGGAAGTCCTGCGATTCAGTTAGAGCACATCAGCACTGGACATCCCATCATCCCTCCACTTCCTCCCCACAGACGCCTTTTAATGTCACGCTGAGAAATAATGCATGTGGGCAGGTCAGAAAACAAGTTAATATCTAACTGTCGTCTTTGCTTTTTATTTTCCACCATTTAAATATACTACTACTGCTACTATTATTACAACTACTTTTACTACGACTACTACTAATAATAATAATAATAATTGAATATAAAGTAAAATTGTTGTATTTATATGAAGCTTTTTCCTGAGAAGCTCATGGAAACAAAGTTTATGTGTTTTCTTTCCATTTTGCCCAGCAGAATTGAATCCCAGCTATGACATTTGATCTGTGAAATCTGTGTTTTGGTGTCCATTTTAGTGAAATGGACACATTTTGTGTAATTTTTTTTGTTGCAGAACCGAGCAGCAGTTTATGTTTACCTTGAGCAGAGCGGCCAGCAGGACGACTGATTGGTTCTCTGTGTCCAGATCCGCTCCAGAGTCGAGCTGGGCTTTGACCTCGGCCAGAAGTTTGGCGTTCCCGGCCTTCCTGAACACACCCTCAGTGGCAGGGCCCCTGCTCCACAGCTCTGAGAGAACGTCCTGCCAGTAGCAGGGGGAGATCGTACTGAATCACAACGGGCCCGTGTCTTACACAGCCATCAGTGTGGCACACAACAGTGATGACAGGAATGCACTCTGATTGGTATAGAGCAATTACAGTGATGACAAGAATGCACTCTGATTGGTAGAGAGCAGTTACAAGGCTGACAATCATGTACTCTGATTGGTGGAGAGCAGTTACAAGACTGACAATCATGTACTCTGATTGGTGGAGAGCAGTTACAGTGATGACAGAGACATACTCTGATTGGTTTAGGAAGCCTCTTGTCCTCATCACAGACGCTGAACAGCGGCCGCCCAAAAAGGAGGTTTTTGGAGTCGGGGTTGGAGGGCCCGGAGCTGCAGGGCGGAATGACCCCTTTTCTCTGCATTCTCTGGAGCAGAATCCTCCATTTGTTAGCTCCACCATTTTCTGTTTCAGAGATAAGAAAAAAAATAGTTAATGGGTATATTAAACTTAAATTCAGACAGAAGCTCTTGTTTAGTAGTATTATGATTAATTTTTCTCACTGAGCATTTTACCAAGATTATTTATAAAATTCAACATCATATTCCTTATTTTAAGACATACAGTAATTTTTTTTATCCCATTGGCTGGTAATTATACTGAAAAAAATTCTGACATTTTCCGACTATATTTTCTTAATTTTTTAAATCATATTTTTCCAGTTTACAATTTTTTATTTTTGTATGTTGTGATTTTCTTGGAGACAAGCAATAACCATTTTGATTAAAACCAATATTTAACCATTTTGATAAAATTGGACATGCCCGTAGAGTGCCTAAATGTGTTTTTTGGCTCCAAGGCTCAACTAACTTTCCCTCATATGAGCTATGTTGGTTCTCTTTTCTTTCTGGCTGTCGTCCAGTGTCATGTTTCGTTTCTGTTGCCACTCAGATGTGAGCCGTTTGGTTGGAACTGGCAGGCTGTCACTCACCGCAGGGTCGGTGGATTTCGTCCCCAGCACCTCGCACACGCTCCAAGGGTGACATCCTTCTTGCTATATCCTGGAAACATGGAAGCATTTTATGGCAACTGTTGAGAAATTTTTCTTTCCTAACTAGCGATTCAAGCGATATTTCTCAAACCTGTTCCTGGAGAATCACTATTTTGTTATAATTTGTCTCGGGATGAATCAACATAATTTAAAATCACAGTTAACTAAGCACAATCACAGTTAACTAGACACAATCACAGTTAACTAAGCACAATCACAGTTAACTAAGCACAATCACAGTTACAGTTTAGGTATTGTATTTATTGTTGTAATAAAAACCAGAATATCCAGTGGATCCTGAGAAGAGGACCTTGCTGGGACCCAATCAAACAAACATAGTCTCTTAAAAAGCAAAAGCAATGCAGTCAAAACAGACTCAACTTTTTCTAAGGACATTTGTTATTGGATTTTACAATTAGAATACTCATTCAAAAGGGCATATTTGTTTGTCTCCAATAAAAAAATAAAATAAAACACTTAAGGAAACTTACATTGTAATGTAAAGTCTGTTCTGACTGAACTGCATACATCCCTGTGTTGGAAATTAAGGGTGTTTTATTAGAAAGCAAGAAATCGAGACTCACCTGTGGAGAGGGTGACAGCTGTGATCCCGACACACCTGCAGCAGCAGCAGTCCACTGATTTCAGGTGATTTCAGGTGATGTAGCCGAGCTGAGCACACAGCTGTAGTCCACACAAGAGTCACAGGCGACTGATCTCAGACACCCCTCCCACACTGCTCTTAACGCCCGCGGCAGGGGGCCGGTGGAAACTCTCTCTGGGTGACGGGGACAGGAAGCCACGTCACTCGCCCGCGGAAACACCTCCCACTTCCTGTGGCCTTACATGGCTCCCCCGTCGCAGGCGGAGCTGTGGAAAGTGCAGCAGACGTGACGTGTTGGAGAGGAGTGCTCTTGTTTTCTCTCTGTCTCTGTGCTGGGAGGGGGCAACAGACGCCCCATGTTTGGAAAAGAAAAGGCTTAAAAATAAACATCTTTCCTTCAGCAAAATTGTCACCACTAACCTGATTGTTTTCATTTTAAAGTGTAATAGATCCCAACATAAAATAACTTAAAACATGGTCATCTACGGTAATCCAGAGTCACAGTCACTGTTCATAAAATTTTACGACGGTTTTGTTCTGAACCAAGCCCAATCTCATCCAATCATAAAAGATAGACTACATGTCTTTTTCAATTAATATGTTGTATTTGCTTTTATAATCAAGTGGTCAGAGTCACTCTTAGCCTTGCTGATTTTTTTAACCTTATTTATTTTTGAGGCCTGTAAATCCCCTTTCTCCCTGGGTTTCAGTTGTATTTATGTTGCAGGTCACTAGCAGGACCATGTGACATGCTTGTGGTGAAGTTTTTCACTGTTCTCATTTTATCTTTAGTGCCCTTTTGAAAAATTCAAGGATATTCCAGAATCACTTCTTCTTTTGGTTTTTAAAGATTTTTTGGAACAGCCCAGCAAAAACAACACCATAATGTGCAGCCATTGTTTCTTTACTGCAAAATTACTGCATTTAAAACTAATGATCAGACCATTTATGAATACGTGTTTGGACTTTTAATTAAAACCCAAGAAAACAACAACAAAACAAATATATGTGAAACTTAGATAACCACACCCATTTACATTAAATGGAATGAGACGGAAATGAACTGCTACCGTATTTCACCATGTCCTGTGGCATCTCTGGCAATAGTTCAATAAGTAAGATTTCAGGTGAAGTTCAGTAAATGAGGATGTCTTGATGGCTGGAGCTCTGTATGAGTTATAAAACATTCTGAAGAGATGAGGGGCCCCTAACTGGCCCTCATTGGGTCATACTGTTGGCTAATTTTTTCCCTATTTTTCCACCCTGAGTTCAGTCGAAGCGGTTTAGTCTACCAAAGCTCCCATTAACTCTGGATGGTGAGACATGTGACTCCTGCAATCACATGTGATGACAAACCTTTCTTCCTACACTGCTGCTCCACCATCAATTACAGGCTTCCTATGTCATCGGAGGATGATGAAGGCCGCTACATCGCCAGTGTGTCCATAGGCAGGTGCCTGGCTGAACAGTAGTGGCCGCTAGAGAGCATTGAGGCTGACAATCTCAACCAGCCAATCCCCATCATTCCCTGTAGAGGCTGAGCCAATCGGTGCCTTTCCAGTGCAGACCCATGGCCGTAGCCGGTGATGGCTCATTGGCTGGACATAAACCCCCGGCTGCAGCGCTCAAGTCTGCTTCCCAAGGGAACCCTAACTGTGTGAGGCCCCCCCAGAGAGAGAGAGGGGGCCGCTGTGCTGATTTATGGTACAGAGAGGGAGGGCTGCTGAAGGAACTGAAGAAATAAATTACTGGGGAAGTCCAGGACTTTTCGCTTGAGATGAACCTTTCCCGGAAATTAGGGAAGTTTTCAGTACCATGAGAAAAAAAAAAAAAAACATTGTAAAAATTGATGAAGTTCTGGATTTTAATTGGTCAAACTGCATTCGTAGCAACGCTAGGTCACTTTTAACAAGACTGTATGCTGAATGTATAAATGTGAATGTGAATTTAAAAGCAATTTAACAAAGCAGCTAAATTACATTTTTTCACTGCAGCTTATGCTGACATCAACCTCCTAGACACTAAAAGTATGAAAGCAAGTAAGCTAAGATCAGAAACAACTGAAAACTCTCGGGTAGAACAGGTGGAAAGTGTCCTCACCGTCAGTCAAGTTGAAATGAACATTGTTTCACGTAGCTGATAACAATGTAAGAATTATACTACACTGTAACCTCTGAACTACAAGCCCAGATCCCTAACCATTATACTACACTGTTACCTCTGAGCTACAAGCCCAGCTCCCTAATCATTATACTACACTGTAACCTCTGAGCTACAAGCCCAGATCCCTAACCATTACACTACACTGTTACCTCTGAGCTACAAGCCCAGCTCCCTAATCATTATACTACACTGTAACCTCTGAGCTACAAGCCCAGATCCCTAACCATTACACTACACTGTTACCTCTGAGCTACAAGCCCAGCTCCCTAACCATTACACTACACTGTAACCTCTGAGCTACAAGCCCAGCTCCCTAACCATTATACTACACTGTGACCGCTCAGCTACAAGCCCAGCTCCCTAACCATTACACTACACTGTAACCTCTGAGCTACAAGCCCAGCTCCCTAACCATTATACTACACTGTAACCTCTGAGCTACAAGCCCAGCTCCCTAATCATTATACTATACTGTAACCTCTGAGCTACAAGCTCAGCTCCCTAACCATTACACTACACTGTAACCTCTGAGCTACAAGCCCAGCTCCCTAACCATTATACTACACTGTAACCTCTGAGCTACAAGCCCAGCTCCCTAACCATTACACTACACTGTAACCTCTGAGCTACAAGCCCAGCTCCCTAACCATTACACTACACTGTAACCTCTGAGCTACAAGCCCAGCTCCCTAACCATTATACTACACTTCTGACTGAATAATGTCTCAATGTTGCCTATTTAAAATGCTTTTTGTTTATTCTAAATCAGCTTTAAAAACCTGGTGTTCAAAAAACAATGTAAATGCTTCACAATGACAGCATATTCATTTTAATCATTCGTAAAGCTGTATGTATGCTTTGCATATTTGTGGTGTGTCTTTGCCTGTATTCACTGGTATGATATGAGAGCATATTCAGTGATGCTGTGTTTATCATAATCAAGCTTGTTGGTGGGAAACCTGATGAGGGGCTGGTTTGAGAGAGTTCACCCACACTGGAAAACACAGCGTGTCTGTGTGGCTATCAGAGTGGGCATGTGACAGAAGGTCAAAAGGGAAAGGAAACTGATCATCTGACTCAGATCAGTACACACGCACACACTCACATATACACACTGTATGCACACACACACCCACACTCAAATATACACACTGTATGCACACACACACACTCAAATATACACACTGTATGCACACACACACACACACTCAAATATACACACGTATGCACACACACACACACACTGACATATACACACACATGCACACTGTACGCACACACACACAAATATACACACTGTGCACACAAACACACACTCAAATATACACAAGCATGCACACTGTACACACACACACACACCCACACAAACATACACACGCATACACACTATATGTACACACACACACACTCAAATATACACATGCATGCACGCTGTACGTACACACACACTCACTCAAATATACCCACACATGCACACTGTATGCACACACACATAACCACATTGAAATAAACACACACATACGCAATGTATGCACATACACACACACATAACCACATTGAAATAAACACACACATACGCAATGTATGCACATACACATCCTCACACTTAAATACCCTACAGATGACATTAACACAGATGCACCTACAATGTCGCACACACACGATAACAGACACACACAAACGTCACACAAAAATGTCGCACACACACTATAACAGACACAAACACATTAGCTGCATGCTACAATGGGACCTTATTTCAACACAGTATTAAGATATACGTTTGCTTGTGTTCATTCTCATCACTGCCTTCTCAAAGACAAAGTTTAAACTGGATTTAATAAAGGGGACACTCCCTCCAATCAGGGCCGAGACTGCAGAGTTTACCTGAAGCCCCGCCATTTTACACTTCATTTCATTATTAAGCCCTTCATCCAGATCAATAATACAGGTGGCACTTTGAATATTAGCCATAAATGTACTACTTGTGCTACGCTATCATCCCTGCCTCCAGCCATTAAACTAAGACTCACTCGCTGTTTTATTTTTAAACGCTAATTTAGAGAAGTGGATAAACGGTGGATGATGTCGTCACGGGACCTAGCACTAGCGCCGACTGAAACAGCGTCAGAAGGAACTGCTGTGAGAAACCGCTGTCCCTTTTCGGAGACACAAGCTGTAAAAAGCTCGTACTCTGTGGTTTTCGTTCCCCCTTCTCTATACAGTTTCTCTTTCGCCGCGCCTCTTCCTGATAAGTGCAAACATCGTAGACGTACTGTACAAAAAACCGTTCCGCTAAGTTATTGTTTTTCAGCGCCCACACTGAGGTGGATGTTGGATGTAGGGTCGGAGCTCTGGGATAATGTCTGCTGGCTTTTTTTCGTTACGCGACATTTAACTGAGTAAAGATTAAAGCAGTTTGTTTCACAGCTAGGCCACCTCACCTACAACACAACCTAAGATGTGAAATTTGCTGACTTCGATGTGAGGACAAAAACAGGCAGACCCAACTGTAAATAAATAAATAAATAAACAAACAAACAAACAAACAAATAAATAAATAAATAAAGTTGGGTCTCCTGGTGTGTATATATACACACACATATATGATAGTGTTTCTGTCACAGCTAAAATAAAGCATTGCTTTCCTCGTTTAGTACCTTCCTCACAGGGTTAGGGGAATGGGACACCCAGTTAAGGGGCACTGGGATCCAACATACAAAAGTAAACGCTGAGGCGGCGTAGTAACCAAAAGAATGACTATTTCATTCACGTTTAGTCAAGTATCTTTTTTGTAAGACGTGCCACACCCCCCAAACTGACCATGCTGTGTCAGCAGGACAGTGTGTCTGGCGTGGAGCCACCCTCCCTCTGTGCCCCTCTGTTTCCAGAGTTCAAACTCCTGGGGGGTCCTGACTGCTCAGGCTAAAGGGGTTTTCTCTGTTTGTTTAAAAAAAAACAAAAACAACAACAAAAAAAGAAACATTTTAGAGAAGTGGGACAGCTGGCCAGGCAGCTGGACAGTTTGTTTGTGGTCACTGGGCATAAGCTCAGAGCTGAGTGTGTGTGTTTGTGTGTGTGTGTTGGTGGGGGGGGGTGGGGGGGGCTTTGGGTGGGTTTTTCCCCATGCGCCGCCCACCGGGGAAAGTCCGTCTGAGTGACAGACCACAATGTGGGCAGTGTGACCTCTATTAAATATCATCACAACCTCTCTCTCTCTCTCTCTCTCTCTCTCTCTCTCTCTCTCTCTCTCTCTCTCCGTCTCTGTCAACACAAGAGTTTGCAAGGCGATGGCAACCTACACAATGTACTGATGACTCCCTTAATCAAAACAGTTTAAAATTTCAGACAGTGCGTTGGCTGTTGACCTTCCCGTGTATTAAAAAAAGAGAGAAAGATCTCAATTTAAATTTTCAAAGAACATCTTTGATATGGCTAAACTTACTTGTTTATTACCTGGGCTGTTCTGTACCTGGGCTGTGCTAGCTCATTGCATGCAGTTTTTTAAGCCGCTCTGGGTAAGAGAGTCTGCAAAATGGCTAAATGTAAATGCAGTCAATATATAGCTTTGTGCGTCTGTAAAGAAAACCTCCTCTGCAGAATAAGACCTCTTTACTCACCATCTCAACGGTCCAGGGGGAGAATACAGAGGGAATATTCGGTTCGGTAAACCTGAGATCACGAACCTACAGGCTTCTGCTTTTGCTAATTTTTGACCCACTCTCTGGCATATTTCCCTACGTTTCAACTCCTCTAGAAATCTGGACTTAGTATTTTTATGTAGCTTGCCAATTGTGATTTGCTGTGTCGTCGTGACTGTGTCGCCATCTGCTGGTAAATGAGTATTCCTGCCATAATGAATTGTCTCAAAATCCCCAATACACATATCTTATTAGTGAAATGGTCAAGTTAAGAGCTGCGGTCTTCAGAGGATTTTGATAGCTCTTCACACTCACATAACAGAGTGTTTTAGATTATTTCAATGATGGCTTTTCTTTCTTTTTTTTTTTAAATCAAAATATCTCATATAACATGGATTTGAATTGCCATGTATGGTATGTCAGTTATAAGTCTTTAAGATGACTTAATTTTGAATATTTTGGACTATGTTTGCTAAAATTGGGACAGACAGTTTTGGCTACCTTTGGCTTTAGATTAGACACTGTTGAAAAACATAAAAGTGATCCGCCCAGCCCACAAAATATAGGGAAATTGAAAGCAGAAGTAGACTTGTGAAAAGAGACAAGACAAATGGTGGAATACAAACCTTTCACAGGAACATAAATGGACCATTCACCTGGTATGTTCCATACCTTAAAATGTGATGAATGAAATGTGGTGAGGCTGTAGTGGTGTGTGTGTGTGTGTGTGTGTGTGCTACAGGGTTATCTGCGTGTTTCCAATACAGAGTGAATGTGTGTGAGTGCACTGACCGCTTCTATGGGAAGGGTGTTTCTTATGCAGAGTGACATTGGAAATCCAGTTCCCCTTAAAGAAGCTCAGTCAGCAGTATGTATCTGAGATCTGTGTCAGTGCTGCAGTCCTTAACAACAGGCCAGCTGGTGACTTTGTTATTCATATTAATCTAACTAATGACTTTGGCCAAAAGTTACTGTCCTGAAACAGTGTGGGAGAGAGCCATGCTCTTTTCCATGTCTGAGTGATAGCCTGAAGGCTTTGAGTTTAGCATATGCATGAAAGACTACATTTGACTGAGCGTATGCATGAAAGACTACATTACCCAGGTGACCAGAGATATTATATTTCTGTGATGAGATGTCCTGCCCCTCTCCTCTTTCTACTTGACAGGAAAAGACTATACTGAGCAGACACCTACTGATCTGAGATCAGCCTCTCCCCTTCCCTTAGTCACAGATCAGATTTGTGGCAGTGCTGTGGGCCATACTGAACAAGCACTCACTGATCTGGGATCAGCTCCTCGCTATTCCTCCATCAAAGCTCAGACTGGAGGCAGCGCTGTGGTACCACAGCTAAATGGATGCGATGTTAGGGGTGACTTAAATGTGACGATACACATAAGCCCTGATGGCAAAGGTAAGGGATGCATTTTTCTGCCATTCTGTAGTTTTGAGTTCATCACACATGAGGTCCACCCCTCCATAACTCAAACTCACCAGGGGTCAGGAGTATTCTGTAACATGGACACATAAAGTACACTGTTTAGCATCAGGTGTAGTAGTTTCCTGCATGCTTGGGTAACCCTTCAGAGCTCTGTGATCAGAATGCACACAGTGCCATCAGTGAGTGTCCACACTGTTTCCCTTATCTAACTTCTGCATTTTTACACTTTGAATCCAGTTCCTCTTCCTGCTGCCCCTGAGGAGAGCAGAAGTCAGTCACCAAGGGAACGCTTGCAGTGAGTGTCATTTCTGTACTGGCCCTGCCTCTCTCGTCTGATTGGACGAAAGCTCTTCATAGGCGAGCTGCTAAATACAGATGGTCAGATTCTTATGCTATTCTCTCCCAAGGGAGTGATGTCATAATAACTGTGACATCACAAAGAGGGGACCTGCCACACTGTGGCCAGCGCAGAGGTATCTGATGTATGTATGGAAGAGGAGGAAATTCAGAAATGGGCTCACTGCTGCCATCTACCTGTCAGGGATCTCTGTCAGGATGCTGGAGCTGCAGCCGAGGGGAACAGCGCTGGGAGGAGAAGCAGAGCCGTGGAGTCGAGCCCTGTGACCCCAGGACCAGAGCAGGAGCACACACGCCATCACGACAGCTGTACAGATACAGAACGTGGAGGAGCACAGGTATGAAGTTTAATCTTACATCATTAAGATTAAAATAAAATTAGTTTGTCATCACTGACTATGTTCACTTTTGGGAGATTACAACCAAACTTGACTTGATGGATAAAGTGTTCGACTATGAGAGTAAAACACATTTGAATTCCTATCTGGTTCCACTGTTCTAGCTCACGATCACCTCACTGTGGTTGTGAAGTGGTACAAGCTGCATCCTGGATTCTCAACTATACTATAAACCAAGAAGTAGGTTATGGACAGGACTGTATTCTCAAAATGATCATTTACAATGTCTAAATGGCTAAAATGTGTAAAGTAAGTGAAGGTAACACTGATGCTGTCAGGGGTTAGTGTTTTGATGAACTTTCACTGTTCTCCCTTTCCTCAGTTTGCAAAGACTGACTCCCCAAATCTGCACCTGAATAACCAGACAAGTAAGATGATTTTTAATCCGGAAATCTATTATTTGAATATGCAAGTGATGTTTACATTATTAAAATTATGGAAGTAATTTCCTAAAATTCTGTAATATTTTGAGGGGCAAAACAACACTGATTATACTTTTTTTAAACAGGCAAACAATAACATTTAGTGTCTGGGTTGAATTACAGTTTTGTGAAATATTGTGGGTATTTAAATTATGCATGTGTCGTCACAAGAGAACATTTGTTTGGGAACCATATTAATGTTGGGGGCA
This sequence comes from Albula glossodonta, assembly GCA_019788955.1. Taxonomy (NCBI): domain Eukaryota; kingdom Metazoa; phylum Chordata; class Actinopteri; order Albuliformes; family Albulidae; genus Albula; species Albula glossodonta. The sequence goes on along the minus strand of JAFBMS010000391.1, from coordinate 66,739 downwards.
GTTATGGATCACACTTTTATCTTAGCAGTTGCCCTTTCTGCTAGTAGTGTACATATGTGCTTTGCCCCATTAGCAGGCATTAAATGTGCTGTAGAGAGGCAATGGTATTTTATATATTTTATGATATTATGATATTTTCATTTTGCCCTACTGCATATGACTCACTCAGCTACAGAAGACGATACAGTACCATGGTCCAATCCCCAATGCTATGTTTTAAAATCGTTTTCTGTAAGACATCTTTAAGGCTCAGGAACCTGACTTTGATTCTAATGTGACATTAAACATTAAAGTTCAAAATCCTATTTTCGGCATAATATTTCTACATGTTATATTTCCTCACCACAGATGAATCCATAAAGAGAGACCAGCAGATGCTGAAAACTAATCTGAAGAAGATGTGTGAACGCATATTTGAAGGCTTGGCAAAGCAGGGCCGTTCGGCCCTCCTCAATGAGATCTATACTGAGCTGTACATCACAGAGGGGGGAAGTGGGGGGGTCAATAATGAACATGAGGTCAGACAGATTGAGGCAGCATCCAAGAGACAAACCACACAGGAGACTGCAATCCTCTGCAATGATATCTTTAAACCTTCACCTGGACAAACCATCAGAACAGTCCTGACAAAGGGCATCGCTGGCATTGGGAAAACTGTCTCTGTGCAGAAGTTCATTCTCGACTGGGCAGAAGGAAAAGCCAATCAGGACATCGATTTCATCTTTACTCTTCCTTTTCGGGATCTGAACTTGAAGAAGGAGAAACAATTCAGTCTCCTGAAACTCCTCCATCACTACTTTCCAGAACTTTCTCTCCATAATTTCTTTTTACCAAAAGAGATTAAAAGCTTTGGACAGAAGGTCAAAGTTTTATTGATCTTTGATGGACTGGATGAGTGTCGACTTCCTCTAGATTTCCAGAACAATGAGAGCTGGTATGACATAACAGAGGAAATCTCAGTGGACGTGCTGCTGACCAACCTCATCGCAGGGAATCTACTCCCCACTGCTCTCCTCTGGATCACCACCCGGCCAGCAGCAGCCAATCAGATCCCTCCTGAGTGTGTCCACCGGGTGACAGAGGTCCGAGGGTTCAATGACCCACAGAAGGAGGAGTACTTCATGAAGAGGTTCAGAGATCAGAACCTGGCCAGCAGAATTATCTCACACATAAAGTCATCCAGGAGTCTCTACATCATGTGTCACATACCAGTCCTGTGTTGGATTTTAGCTACTGTATTACAAACAGTGTTTACTGGTTCTGGAACAAGAGTGATCCCCAAATCTCTGACTGAAATGTACACACACTTCCTGCTCATCCAGACCAATATGAAGAATCAGAAGTATCACAGCACCAAGAAGAAGAACTCAAAGAGGATATCTGCAGAAGATGCAGCTATCATCCTGAAACTGGGACGGCTGGCTTTTCTGCAGCTGGAAAGGGGAAATCTGATATTCTACGAAGAGGACCTGAGAGAGTGTGGCATTGATGTCACTGAAGCATCCGTGTACTCTGGGGTGTGCACAGAGATCTTTAAAGAGGAGTCTGGATTGTATGAGGAGACGGTCTACTGCTTTGTGCATCTGAGTATTCAGGAGTATCTTGCTGCTTTGTATGTTTTTCGCTCTTTTGTAAGTGAGAACATAAATCTACTTAGTCCAGACTATATGGAGGATGAGGAGGTCTGTGAAGATGAAGAGGATGCAGATGATTCAGTGGATGAACAAACCTCAAATGAATTACAATCTAATGGAGACAGAATGCAGCTGTCTGATTTGTACAGGAGTGCAGTGGATAAGGCCCTGCAGAGTGAGAATGGACACCTGGACCTTTTCCTCCGATTCCTTCTTGGGCTCTCACTGGACTCCACTCAAGGCTTTCTCCAAGATCTTCTCATGCACACAGGAGGCAGTTCACATCGACCACACAGGCTGAGCAACGGAAATGAAAGGGAATCACAAGTAAGAGGCCAGCCGACAGGATGTAGAGCGTATGTTCCAGGCCCACTGACTCAGGCAGAAAGCACATCACGTGTATCACTGTCAAAGACAATATGCCAATCACTGGGAATCAAAGGAAGAATCAGATACCTTAAAGAAACGATCACACACAAATTGCAAATAGAGAGGGCCCATGATCCTTCACCTGTAACAGGGAAACTAACAGAAACAGGAAGTAGATCATATTCACCAGGCAAACTAACAGAAACAGGAAGTAGATCATATTCACCAGGCAAACTAACAGAAACAGGAAGTAGATCAAATGTACCTGGAAAACTAACAGAAACAGGAAGTAGATCAAATGTACCTGGAAAACTAACAGAAACAGGATGTGGATCACAGAGCATTGAGGAAACACTTCAATACATTAAAGGGAACATCAGAATGGAATCCTCAGCAGAGAGGACCATCAATCTGTTCCACTGTCTGAATGAACTGAACGACAACTCTCTGATCGAGGAGGTCCAGGTGTCCCTGAGATCTGGAACACTTTCTGGTGAATGGCTGGAACCAGAACAATGTTCGGCTCTGGTGTTCGTGCTGCTGATGGCGGAGGAAGTCCTGGAGGAGTTTGACCTGAAAATGTACAAGACATCACTGGCAGGTCGTCTGAGACTGGTAGCTGTGGTGAAGAACTGCAGGAGAGCCATGTAAGAACTGTTAAGCTTTTAATAATGAGAAGGACAGTAGTACCATGGTCTAGAGAAAGGGTTGGGGCTCAAATTGCCATTGAACATGGGGGAGTGCCATTCCCCTTCTTACCCTCCAGCTGAGACATTTTATTCTTGAAAAGAAACAAAATACAGAGATGATCATAAACTTAGTGTTAGGTGAAAAGTGAAAAAAGTGCTGAGTGGAAAAAATGAGCTGTTAGGCCATCTTCGATTTGCCAGTTGCCAGGACCACCCTAGTAACTTGCCTTGTCAACACTTAAAGCACTTGTTCACATTCTTTGCTTTATACCCTCAGGAAGTAGGTGTCAATTTTGCAGTGTGCAAGAAAATATCAAAAATAAGGGATACATATTTGAAAATAAAAATGCATTTTCTTTGTAATAAATGTTATTAAAATGTTTCTGGCAGATTGGACAGCTGTAAATTCACAATGACATCATGTGAAACGGTGGGCTCCGCTCTCCAGTTAGTCAACTCACCTCTAAGAGAACTGGACCTCAGCTGCAACAGCCTGGGAGATTCAGGAGTGGAGCTGCTGTGTGAAGGACTGAAGAGTCCAAACTGTAAACTACAGGCACTGAAGTGATTGATGCCGCATATTAAGTTAATGTTAATATCGTTTAGTTTTGGTTGTATTTTCACATCTTTAAAAAAAGTTTTTCTGTGCAGGCTGTCTGGCTCTAAAGTCACAGAGAGAGGCTGTGCTTCTCTGGCTTCAGCTCTGTGTTCAAACGTTTCACATCTGAAAGAGCTGGATCTCAGCTGCAATCACTTTGGAGACTCAGCAGTGAGAGCGCTCTCCACTGGACTGGAGGACTCCAACTGTAAACTGGAGACGCTTGTGTAAGTGGGAGTTGTGAGTGAATGCTTGTCTGCCAATTTTCTCCATAATAGGCAGCTGGCTATTTGGGGGTAGAGAAATTCTTAAGAAGGGAGGTGAAATTTTTTTCAGGGGTGGGGGTCTGTAAATCCTGGGTGAGGGGGACACCCCCAGACCCTCTTCATTTCAAACCCTGATTATTGTGTACTTTTGTTTTCTTCCACTAAATTCCACTGAGCTTTAACTGTAGTGATAGAGTAGTACATGTGTGTGACAGAACTGTGATGGACAGAGCATGGATTCTCTGTGTCTGTGGAAACTAATCTTGCTTTCCCTTCCCACAGACTGAGGGAGTGCAGTCTCACAGAGGTCTGCTGTGAGGTTCTGGCCTCAGTTCTACGCTTGCATACCTCAGAGCTAATCGACTTGGACCTGAGAGACAATAACCTGCAGGACTCAGGAGTGAGAGCGCTCTCTACTAGACTGGAGGACCCTCACTGTAAACTGAAGCATTTAGGGTGTGTCAAGAGAAATGAGGCTGATGGTTTTAACCATCTTACCCCATGTTTTTGTTTGGGAGATCTGAGCAAGCTGTTTCCTCACCACTACAGACCTCTTGTCAACGATGGTAATGGCCCAGCAAGCTTTTATTTTTCTCTGCAGGCTGTCAGGCTGTCAAGTCACAGAGAGAGGCTGTGCTTCTCTGGCTTCAGCTCTGTGTTCAAACCCCTCACACCTGAGAGAGCTGGACCTGAGCTACAATCACCCAGGAGACTCAGGAGTGAGAGCTCTCTCTGCTGTACTGGAGGACCCCAGCTGTGAACTGGAGAAACTGAAGTAAGTACAGAGTGGGAGTTTGTGGGAGTCAGGAATGGTGAGAGAGAGGCTGCTGTACTGAGCTCCTCTCCTGCTATAAACACTCCCACTGCATTCGGGGACAAATCCAAGTTCTGCTCCTCTGTGCTTGTAGACTGCTGCTGTGTTCATAGTAAAACTAGAGACATTTTCAGCTGATCAGTAAAGTCCTGACAGTGTGGAGCTTCACACTGCACTTCATAGACAGTCAGTCAATCTGTGTCTCTGTTCTTCTGCTCCTACAGTGTGGACCATGGAGGAGAGATCAGGCTCAAAGCAGGACTGAGGAAATGTGAGTGTGTCTGTACTGAGGGCTTTAAAAACGAGAGCGCAGACTAATGGACAGAGGAGGGAACTACAGTGCAAAGAGGCGACTGAGAAAGCTGTGAGGCTTCTAGATCTAAACTGATCTAAACTGATCTAAATTGATCAGATTTTGATATAATGTTTTAAGTTACACTCAAGGGGGAAAATGGCAAAAACTGAAATAAGGGTGCTGTGGAACTCTTTCACGAATGACTAACACTTTCAGAGTGCTCTGGAAGAGGACTCCTTCTGATAGAAGTCACCTTCTGTTTAGACTAATTTACAGAGATACAGTTGAATGTCTTAAATGCTGAGAGCTGTTAAAACTAAATAAATATTATATAAGTTCAAAGGCAAAGCAAATGACATTGATGAACCAATCCTGCATTATGTTAAAATATGTTTCAGCACAAAATTATTCAGTTTAAATGCATTACATACAACCTTAATGAATGCAGTACATTTCAAGGCTAAATGCTAAATGTAAAGGCTAAATGTTCATTGATGTTTCACAATCATTGAGACTAAAGTTTTTTTTTTCTAATTTCCTTTGAAAAAGCAGCTGACTAATATTGGAAGCTATAAGTTGGATCAATTTCATGGCTTATTTATCTAAATAATGGAAATGTTTGCAAAATGACTGTACGTCTCAAAAAGCAAAAGTGAGACAGATTCTCAATCTGCACCAAAGAGTATGTAAGCTTGCCTGTTTTCAGCGCTGTGGGTGTCCTACAAAAAGTTAAAAATAGCAGGAAGTTGAATTTTGCTAAGTGGCTCAGTTTTGGTGTCATACCCGCCCCCCCCCCCCCCCCCCCTTCAAAGCACCATATCTCTGAAATGAGCGGATGGAGGTGAAATTTTGAGGGTGTGTTATTGGGTATATTTGCAGCGCTCTCTCAAATGTTCAGCAAATTTGAAGACGTCAACTGGTTGCACCTGGTTGATTTAAACCTTTAATTCCTGATTAAATTGTCTGTCTCTTCTAACCTCCTTGTCTGCAGATGCCTGTCAGCTCACGCTGGACCCCAACACAGCACACAGAGAGCTGTCTCTGTCTGAGGGGAACAGTAGGGTGACACGTACATGGGGGAGAGAGGAGCAATATCCTGATCACCCAGACAGATTTGATTACTGGTACCAGGTGCTGTGTAGCGAGAGTCTGTCTGGGCGCTGCTACTGGGAAATTGAGTGGAGTGGGAGTAGGGTTGGGATAGGAGTGGCATATAAAGGAATTGGGAGGAAAGGAAAGGGTCCAGATTGTCACCTTGGACATAATGATAAGTCCTGGATAGTTTTTTCTACCGATGTATTCAATTTCTGTGCCTTGTACAATGGAAGCTATTTTGACATACCTTCCCTGGAAGATGACAAGCCTGTGACATTGTCTGCCAAAAAACCTTCCTTCCGTAAAATAGGAGTGTACCTGGACTGGTCGGCTGGCACTCTGTCCTTCTACAGCCTCTACTCTGACAAACCAAATATCCTGCACACTTTCCACACCACCTTCACTGAGCCCCTCTATCCTGTGTTTGGATTGAGTGGGGCTTGCTCACTGGCCTTGTGCATGTTGGGATAGCCCGCTGAGTCCTGGAGGAACTCCAAAGTTTTCTCAGGAGTGGGATTCGAATGTAGTGGCGTGAATGGTCCCAGTTCGAGTCCATGTCTCTGCAAAAGCAACAGGAAGCCACGGGATGGAGAAAGTGTGAGTCTGTCTTTGAGGAAGTGATTTAGTCTTCTTTGTGTGTGTCGGACGTCTGATGCAGTTTGCTGTTTGCAACTATTATTTGCTGAGATTTTCACCCCATATCACTGTGTTGCGGAGATGCAAAATGTTTGCAGCCATTACATTGGAAAAAGTCTTACAGTTAAGCGGACACAAATACAAATGAAGAAAATACAATGTGATTCTCAACTTAGGTGAATATTTTTACTGTAAATAATGTGAATACACACATATTTGTAATGTCATCACAAAAATAATTTTCATAACTTCAACATGTACAAACTCAGCAATGCAAGGTTTATTTTTTTATTTAGGAAAGTGCGTTCCACCTGAGTATACAGGACAAGCTGAGCAGCGTTAGGTGATGAAGGTGAGCAGTGTTAGGTGATGAAGGTGAGCAGCGTTAGGTGATGAAGGTGAGCAGTGTTACCCTGGAAGATGTTTACTATTAATGTTACCTGTTCTATCATTTCTCTATCTCAGGTATCGCAGCTACAGGTAAAGGCAGCTTGGCTGTGGAATTTCAGTCCTGATCAACTGCAGAAGGGCAGCAACCAGTACAAAATAGCCTTAGTTTTACGTTCAGTGCTAGAACCAGGAGCTGAGTAAAAAATGTGACAATGTGACTAACATGAAGGTACATGATGAAGTGAAATGCTGTAATGTGAGGTATGTCAACACCAACTGTGAAACACTGTGCAATTTAACACCGATGTCAATGCTTTTACTGCTTTCCCAGCGCCCATTGACATGAGAATAGTTGTGGGTAGGGGATCCAAGGGATTTTTCAGCCAATTACATGTCTCCTTTTGGGGCTGTAGGCATTCTAACCCCACCCAGTCTCCTTCCACCCCACTATGGAGTAGAAATTGACATGCTGTAAGCCAGGGGTTCCAAAACTAGAGTCCTCGATTTTTTACCTGTTTCATAAAAATTCATGCATTTTTAATTTTACACTTTCAGACATATTTTAATAAAAGTCTGGATTTCATGTTCTAGGTAATACGATTGTTATCATTTATCATTATTAATAATTTGTAATAAATTGCAATTTTGCATGGACTGAATTGCTTGTTCTTCTCACAATCATAAAAAGTTAGAATTCTCGCTAAGCTGTCATATCCCCTAGTCTGTCCCGTCTTACCCTATAATGTTTCATCTCGCTTGCCTCATTGGCTTTGTGAGGTAAATGAAGGCACATATTTTGGTCATATTAACCTGACAGACCTGTGAAAACACTAACAGTGTTAGGGCCAAAGCTCATCTGTCTACGTAACTTTTAATGAATGGAGCAAAATGCCACAGGGCCGATACAGGCAATACACTTCTCTTTGATTTAAAAATGAGAACATTTCACAAGGTCTGTGCTGGACTACCACATGCCCGTCTCTCTATGCCGTGTCTACATGTTTCTCTCACTCTGAACAACAAAAACTCCTTTTTTCAAAGCAACAGAGCCCGAATTCCACCAGGGCCTTCTGCCTTCCGTCAGCGCTCCGTTCGCGTTGCCAGATCTGATCTGGGCCAGGCTTTGTGCACTGGTGCGCAGTCATGTTGGAACAGGAAGGGGCCATCCCCAAACTGTTCCTACAAAGTTGTGAGCATGAAATTGTCCACAATGTCAATGCTGAAGCATTAAGGGTTCCTTTCACTGGAATTAAGGGGCCGAGCCCAGCCCCTGAAAAACAACCCCACCCCATAATCCCCCCTCCACCCAAACTTTACACTTGGCACAATGCAGTCAAGCAAATACCGTTCTCCTGGCAACCGCCAAACCCTGACCCGTCCATCGGATTGCCAGACAGAGAAGCGTGATTCGTCACTCCAGAGAACACTAGAGTCCAGTAGCGGCGTGCTTTACACCACTGCATCTGACGCTTTGCATTGCACTTGATGATGTAAGGCTTGGATGCAGCTGCTCAGCCATGGAAACCCATTCCATGAAGCTCTCTACGTGCTGTTCTTGAGCTAATCTGAAGGCCACATGAGGTCTGTAGCTATTGACTCTGCAGAAAGTTGGTGAGTTCTGCGTACTGCGCTCCTCAGCATGCGCTGACCCTGCTCTGTGATTTTACAGGGTCCACCACTTCATGGCTGAGTTTCTGTTATTCCCAATAGCATCCACTTTGTTGCACAAGCAGTAGTAGTTGTCCGTGGAATATTTAGTAGCGAGGAAATTTCACAAATGGACTTATTGCATGAGTGGCATCCTATCACGATACCACACTTTCACTGAGCTCCTGAGAGCGATCCATTCTTTCACAAATGTTTGTAGAAGCAGTCTGCATGCCTAGGTGCTTGATTTTATACACCTGTCGCCATGGAAACGATTGGAACACCTGAATTCAATGATTTGGAGGGGTGTCCCAATACTTTTGGCAATACAGTGTAGCTATAAATGATAATATGGTGTTCGCATAACGATCAGATCAAATGTCCTATTTCACAGACCGTATCGTGGACGTTAGCGATGCATACTTGTACATTCTGTACAGATGCTTTTCATGTAGAAACATTTGTAGAAGCGCAAAAATTAAGGAAAATTCAGCAACACAACAAGATGCTCCACTGCCGGAACGCACCCGCTAGGGTATGAAACCGTGCATTGGACGGAACAAAAACGCGTCGCTTACGCGACGTCACATATCTGAGTGCGGTGGAATTAAGGCTCAGGCCGTGTTTAACGTCTTCGCAGCAGACCAACACTCGCAAGGATATCGAATAACATTCTACGTGAGCGTATCGTCACAGAAATATTCACATCTCGGCTGCAGCATTAGCAAGAACCAGGAAGCACTGGGTTTATGACGGTAAGTGTGGTTTTGTTTTCATAGTATGAAAAAATTAAAACACGTTTATCCAAATAGATACCAACACCGCGTTAATGTTACAAGCTGTAAAACCGGAATGAAGATGTGAGAAGGGACGACGAGTAGAACGCTGAGGAATTGGTCTTCCGAGCGAGTTTTCTAAGAGTTTATTAGTCCCGATTAGAAATACTTTCACTTAAGTCTGCCTCAGTAAGTACGAGCAGTTTAAGCCCTACCGTTCCGTAGTGTGCTTATTTAATACCCAGGTAAGCAGAATAGTAACCAATTTATCCGTGAAAGTACTCCTCGGCTGTTTTTCAATATGTGGTCTTTTTTTACATTACATTACATAAAGGGCATTTGTTAGACGCTCTTATCCAGAGCGACTTAAAGGAAAAGTGCATAAGAACGGTACAAAAAGTGCAAAGATAACCCTAGAGAGGGGTAAAGTCCCAAGTGCCAAAGGTGATTGAATAGATCAGGACTCCCCTACACACTAAGGAGAAAGTAAACAGCCTAGTTTAAAAACAATCACAGATTAAAGAGCAAATAATAGACACATTACAAAGAGCAAGGAAGGGGAGGGGAGAGATGCAGCCTGAAGAGGTGAGTCTTCAGTAGCAGAGAGGTGAGCAGGAGCAGAGAGGGGGCGACCTCGGGTCTTTTCGCTCTTGCGTTCTTGAAATTGATAAACAGCCCTCATGTCAGCCGAAGAAAGCCCAGATGGATTCAGTCATAATAATAATAATAATAATAATAATAGCCCATACCGGTATTATGCCACTTTGAATTCATGTCAGGTTATGTGCGTGTTTAACTTAAGCAAACTAGCCAACAGTGTTGTCTTAGCCACCTCATTACCTCAGAGTGGTAACAGGTAACAGCAGCTCACATACACCAGCTGTTTTGTAGCTAAACCCCCGATGTTCCCTCCTCAGATACTTGAGTTTCACTTCCCGATGAGTTGCAAAAGTCGGTTTTTACAGTGATCATTGTGTCAAAGAAGTGAACAGCTGTAGGGAAAAAAAGGTGACACTCCCACACTCACTATCTGGTTACATCACAACAAATTTTTAAATATTTCTTGCCTTTTTAATAATATTAGTGACTGTGACTACCCTTGTTTTCTGCTCCTAGGTGTCTGTGATGGCTGGCCTGATCTTGAACTGTCTAGAAGAGCTGAGTAAAGACGATTTTGAAAAGTTCAAGTTTTATTTGAATGAAAATGTGCTGGAAGGATGTAGTCCCATTCCATGGGGTCAGCTGGAGGACAGAAGTGTGGCAGGTGTTGCCTCTTTGATGAAGAAGAGTTACAGTGACAAGATGGTGGAGCTGTCTTTGGAGATCTTAAAGAAAATTTCAAGAAATGATCTCGCTGAGAGGCTGGAGAATCATCTGGAAAGAAGTAAGACACTTGGAGATAAGCTTTTGTGAGCTTTGTATTGACAATGAAAGGAAACATACTAATATGCTTACAGCCACAACAAACTCACACATTTGTAACTGGAATTTTACATGACCGATCCTGTCTTTAAGCAGGTCCCTAACTGTAGGTGTGATGCAGTTATATTCAGTTACTCTTGGAGAGCCTGTACAAGCATATAGCTGCAGACTGCTCTGTTAGCCTGTACAAGCATATAGCTGCAGACTGCTCTATAAGCCTGTACAAGCATATAGCTGCAGACTGCTCTATAAGCTGTACAAGCATATAGCTGCAGACTGCTCTATAAGCTGTACAAGCATATAGCTGCAGACCAGTCTGTAAGCCTGTACAAGCATATAGCTGCAGACTGCTCTATAAGCCTGTACAAGCATATAGCTGCAGACTGCTCTGTTAGCCTGTACAAGCATATAGCTGCAGACTGCTCTATAAGCCTGTACAAGCATATAGCTGCAGACTGCTCTATAAGCTGTACAAGCATATAGCTGCAGACTGCTCTATAAGCTGTACAAGCATATAGCTGCAGACCAGTCTGTAAGCCTGCACAAGCATATAGCTGCAGACTGCTCTGTTAGCCTGTACAAGCATATAGCTGCAGACTGCTCTATAAGCCTGTACAAGCATATAGCTGCAGACTGCTCTATAAGCCTGTACAAGCATATAGCTGCAGACTGCTCTATAAGCTGTACAAGCATATAGCTGCAGACTGCTCTATAAGCTGCACAAGCATATAGCTGCAGACTGCTCTATAAGCTGTACAAGCATATAGCTGCAGACTGCTCTATAAGCTGTACAAGCATATAGCTGCAGACTGCTCTGTTAGCCTGTACAAGCATATAGCTGCAGACTGCTCTGTTAGCCTGTACAAGCATATAGCTGCAGACTGCTCTATAAGCTGTACAAGCATATAGCTGCAGACTGCTCTGTTAGCCTGTACAAGCATATAGCTGCAGACTGCTCTGTTAGCCTGTACAAGCATATAGCTGCAGACTGCTCTATAAGCTGTACAAGCATATAGCTGCAGACTGCTCTATAAGCCTGTACAAGCATATAGCTGCAGACTGCTCTATAAGCTGTACAAGCATATAGCTGCAGACTGCTCTATAAGCCTGTACAAGCATATAGCTGCAGACTGCTCTATAAGCTGTACAAGCATATAGCTACAGACTGCTCTATAAGCCTGTACAAGCATATAGCTGCAGACTGCTCTATAAGCTGTACAAGCATATAGCTGCAGACTGCTCTGTTAGCCTGTACAAGCATATAGCTGCAGACTGCTCTGTTAGCCTGTACAAGCATATAGCTGCAGACTGCTCTATAAGCTGCACAAGCATATAGCTGCAGACTGCTCTGTTAGCCTGTACAAGCATATAGCTGCAGACTGCTCTGTTAGCCTGTACAAGCATATAGCTGCAGACTGCTCTATAAGCTGTACAAGCATATAGCTGCAGACTGCTCTATAAGCCTGTACAAGCATATAGCTGCAGACTGCTCTATAAGCTGTACAAGCATATAGCTGCAGACTGCTCTATAAGCTGTACAAGCATATAGCTGCAGACTGCTCTATAAGCTGTACAAGCATATAGCTGCAGACTGCTCTATAAGCCTGTACAAGCATATAGCTGCAGACTGCTCTATAAGCTGTACAAGCATATAGCTGCAGACTGCTCTGTTAGCCTGTACAAGCATATAGCTGCAGACTGCTCTGTTAGCCTGTACAAGCATATAGCTGCAGACTGCTCTATAAGCTGCACAAGCATATAGCTGCAGACTGCTCTGTTAGCCTGTACAAGCATATAGCTGCAGACTGCTCTGTTAGCCTGTACAAGCATATAGCTGCAGACTGCTCTATAAGCTGTACAAGCATATAGCTGCAGACTGCTCTATAAGCCTGTACAAGCATATAGCTGCAGACTGCTCTATAAGCTGTACAAGCATATAGCTGCAGACTGCTCTATAAGCTGTACAAGCATATAGCTGCAGACTGCTCTATAAGCTGTACAAGCATATAGCTGCAGACCAGTCTGTAAGCCTGTACAAGCATATAGCTGTACACTGGTCTTGTTAACCCTGTACCTCTCACTGCAGGTGTAGGGCACAGAGGAAGGCATACAGTGTGGAAACACTCAGAGTAAGTGCCTGTTCACCTCTACAGTCAAAACCACATATACCATAAGTATCACCACTACCAGCTGTACCGTCTGGGCGGGGCTTTTTCTTTGCCTTCCCCATTGGAATGATGTCATGAATATAGTGACACCACAGATACTCTGCAGGACTGTGCTTTCACTGTTTGAAGCATCATCTCTCTGCTGCCCCCTGTCTGTCAGGGAGCTCTCCACATGCTCTGGAGCTGCAGACTGTGATGGCAGCCCTGTGAAGAAGCCCAGAACTATGGAGGCTGGCTCTGAGACTGAGCAGGAAATGAGACAGGTAAGGCCTTCACTCACCTGAGCCTGCACCTGTTCACTCACTCACCTGACTCAGTACCCTTATTCACTCACTCACCTGACTCAGTACACTTATTCACTCACTCACCTGACTCAGTACCCTTATTCACTCACTCACCTGACTCAGTACCCTTATTCACTCACTCACCTGACTCAGTACCCTTATTCACTCACTCACCTGACTCAGTACCCTTATTCACTCACTCACCTGACTCAGTACCCTTATTCACTCACTCACCTGACTCAGTACCTGTATTCACTCACTCACTTGACTCAGTACCCTTATTCATTCACTCACCTGACCCAGTACCCTTATTCACTAACTCACCTGACTCAGTACCCATATACACTCACTCACCTGACTCAGTACCCTTATTCACTCACTCACCTGACTCAGTACCCTTATTCACTCACTCACCTGACTCAGTACCCTTACACACTCACTCACCTGACTCAATACCCTTATTCACTCACTCACCTGACTCAGTACCCTTATTCACTCACTCACCTGACTCAGTACCCTTATTCACTCACTCACCTGACTCAGTACCCGTATACATGAACTCACCTGACTCAGTACCCATATACACTCTCTTACCTGACTCAGTACCTGTATTCACTCACTCACCTGACTCAGTACCCTTATTCACTCATTCACCTGACTTAGTACCCTTATTCACTCATTCACCTGACTCAGTTCCCTTATACACTCACTCACCTGACTCAGTACCTGTATTCACTTACTCACCTGACTCAGTACCTGTATTCACTCACTCACCTGACTTAGTACCCTTACTCACTCACTCACCTGACTCAGGACCTGATCACTCATTCACCTGACTCAGTACCCTTATTCACTCACTCACCTGACTCAGTACCCTTATTCATTCACTCACCTGACTCTGACCCTTATTCACTCACTCACCTGACTCAGTACCCTTATTCACTCACTCACCAGTCATTATTCAGTCATCAGCAGCCCTCTTGTCTGAAGAATGCTGTGATGTGACTGCACCTGTAGCGACAGCCCATGATCAGAGATTGTTTATCTCAGAGCTCCAGTCACTAATACCAGGATCAGACAATAGCAGGATGGCTCCAGGCCTTTTACAATGATACATGATGATAATGAACTGCACACTGCACACTGCACACTGCACACTGCGCTCTTTGACAATCTTCAAATTTACGCTTTTTCATACAGACACAATTGTTGTTTCAGAACATAACCTTCAGCCACTCCTGCTGTTTAAGATGGCTAGTTTCAGGCATTCAGATCTACCATTGTGTTTTCTAAAACATAATTAGTACCCCTTTTGTCACAGTTTCCTGAAAATCTCAATTTTTACAGAAATACTTGCTCCAAGTCCAAGAGAAGCTGAAATGCAGTCTGAAGAGCAGATTTGAGTTCATATTTGAAGGGCTCGCGAAGCCAGGATCACACACCCTCCTCAACAGCATTTACACAGAGCTGTACATCACAGAGGGGGACTGTGAGGGGGTCAATAACGAACACGAGGTGTGGCAGATTGAGACGGCATCCAGGACACAGACCACACAAGACACTGCAATCAGCTGCAACGACATCTTTAAACCCTTACCTGGACAAGAGAAACCCATCAGAACTGTGCTGACAAAGGGAATCGCTGGCATTGGAAAAACCGTCTCTGTGCAGAAGTTCATTCTGGACTGGGCAGAAGGGAAAGCCAATCAGGATGTTGACCTCATGTTTGTCCTTCCTTTTCGGGAGCTGAACTTGATTAAGGATGCGCAGTGCAGTCTCCTTGAGCTTCTGAATCTCTTCCACCCTGAAGTGAGAGGAATTGAAACCACAGAATTTGATTCTCAAAAAATTTTGTTCGTCTTTGATGGACTGGATGAAAGCAGATTAAATTTGAATGCCCGGTGCCGTAAGTTACTGTCTGATGTAACAGTGAAGACCTCGGTGGATGAACTACTGAAGAATCTCGTTAATAGGAAATTGCTTCCCTCTGCTCTCTTCTGGATTACCACCCGGCCAGCGGCAGCCAATCAGATCCCTCCTGAGTGTGTCCACCGGGTGACAGAGGTCCGAGGGTTCAATGACCCACAGAAAGAGGAGTACTACAAGAACAGATTCAGAGACCAGAACCTGGCCAGCAGAATTATCTCACACATAAAGTCATCCAGGAGTCTCTACATCATGTGTCACATGCCAGTCTTCTGCTGGATTTCAGCGACTGTTCTGGAGAGACTGTTGGGTAGAGCCGAGAGTGGAGAAATCCCCAAAACTCTGACTGAAATGTACACACACTTCCTGCTCATTCAGACCAACATCAAGAATCAGAAGTATGAGGACAGTGATGAGAGAGATCTACAGAAAACTTTGGAATCCGGTAAAGACCCAGTTCTTAAACTGGGGCGACTGGCCTTTCAGCACCTGGAAAAGGGCAATCTGATGTTTTATGAAGAGGACCTGAGAGAGTGTGGCATTGATGTCACTGAAGCGTCCGTGTACTCTGGGGTGTGCACAGAGATCTTTAAAGAGGAGTGTGTGCTCTATCAGAGGAAAGTCTACTGCTTTGTGCATCTGAGCATCCAGGAGTTTCTGGCTGCTTTGTATGTGCTTCATGCTTTCACAGCCAAGCGTTATGACACACTGAAGTCATTTTTCCAGACAAAGTCTCTCAAAAAACTCTCTCTGTATGATTTGCACAGAATAGCTGTGCAGAAGGCCTTTGACAGTAGGAATGGACACCTGGACCTTTTCCTCCGATTCCTTCTCGGCCTCTCGCTGGACTCAAATCAGGACCAACTCCGAGGCCTGCTGACACAGACAGGAAGTAACTCAGAGAGCATCAAGAAAACAGTGAAGTTCATCAAGGACTTCAAGAGGCAAGATCCCTCCCCAGAGAGGTGCATCAATCTGTTCCACTGTCTGTCAGAACTGAAGAGTGATTCTCTTGTGAAGTCTGTCCAGAAGTACCTGAGCTCAGAAGCTCCTTCAGATGAAAAGATCTCACCTGGACACTGCTCCGCCCTGGCCTATGTGCTCCTGATGTCAGAGAAGGTTCTGGATGAGTTTGACCTGAGGAAATACAACACCACAGACGAGGGGCGCAGGAGACTGGTCCCAGCTGTGAAATGCTGCAGAAAGGCTCTGTAAGTACCAGTACCAATATCACTATGGTAATCTGTCACTGGCACCTTTAAAAACACATATTAGTGTGTTATTTGACATTCCTAAAAAAGTACAAATTAATCTCATCTTATTGTTGTCCTCTAAAATGGGTCAGTTAAAGAATCTCAATACATTACAGGCAAAAAAATCTTGCTAAAACTTTGCTTCAAAAGTGCTGGTGTCGTCATACAGCAGCAGTGGGGGAAGGGCTTTCTTATTGTATTGCTCTGTGATTAAATCCATTTTTTTTAAAAAAATTGTTTTTGAAAATAGTAAATAGGAACTTATTCTGGTAATTTACCATGTATTTCAGGTATACATATGTTGGACACAGTGGACAAGGAGCTGGTTTGCATGATGAGGGAGGTTTTATCACTTACACTGTGAGTTTATTTTTTAGTCTGGATTAGTGTGAACCCAGGAGGAGAAGGTTGTGTCCGCTCTTATATTACCCACTCACTGTGTAAGTGTCAGTGTGTAAACAGAGTTATTATCAGAGATTAATCATTTAGATTAGGGAAGCATTGATCTAAAACTGAGTATTGATGCGAGACTAAATAGGGTCGTGTCATTCCATTTCAAATCACCTAAGGAGTGAAGGTTCTGATACCACGTAACAGATCTCCCAGAATCTATTCCGGACAGTACGCTGTGATTTCAAAGATGATGTTTATGCCTTGCCACTCACCCAGTTTCGCCCAGCGTCTTTCTTATTGTAGAGTCATGGACACTGACCTTAGCTGATGCTGAAGAGGCCTGCAGTTCTTCTGCAGTTTTTCTGGGGGTTTTAGAGACTTCCTGGATGAGGTGTTGGCACACCCTTGCCAACACCTGTTCACCACTGTTCCAGGTCTTCTCCAGTTTCAATATGTATGCTGTTTAAACTCAACAGGGCTGGTTGCAATCAAGTTTGGCTGTGATCAATCATCTAAGTCTAATTTTCAGTGACAAATGAAAAGGGGAAATCACTTTTTCACATGGGCAATATGGGTAATTGGTGACTTTCGCTATTGAATGAATGAAATAACATTACAGTCGTTTAGCAGACGCTTTTATTCAAAGCGATTTACAGTTGATTGGGCTAACCAAGGGCCAATCCCCCCCTGGGAGCAATGTGGGGTTAAGGGCCTTTGTCTTTTCCCTTGTCTGATATTATAAGGGCCTTGCTCAGGGGCCCAACAGCAATGGCTGGACCGGGGCTTGAACCATCAACCTCAGGGCAGGGGTCCCAGTCATGTGTCTTAGCTACTAGACTACAGGAAATAATTTCATAAAAACTTTGTTGTATGTTTGCTTGGTTTTCCCTTGTCTGATGTTATATTTTATTTGATTATCTAAAACCATTTTGTGAGAGAAATATTCAATAAAAGAGGAAGAGCGAGGCTAAAACATTTTCACGGCACTTTAATTACCAGTCTAGATCTCAGACCATAGCACGGCTGGGACCTGAACTCCCCACCACCAGACATACACCTGAACACCAGCTACCGGAGAATAGCTATGTGGCATACAAAAGTGGTGACATAGTACAATACAAGGCAGTAAAATATGAACTCAGATCTGCAATAAGGAAAGCAAAAACATCTTATGCCAAAAAACCGGAGGTCAAATTTGTTACAAACAACCCCAGGGCAATATGGGAAAGTCTTTAAGAACTGACCAGTTACAAAAAAGGCTACCGACTCCCACTGATTCCGGCCTGAACTGCCAGACAGGTTGAACGCTTTTTTTTTGCTCGGTTTGAGAAGCCTACAACAAATATATGACCAATCCCAACCTTTTGTCTACCACCACCATTCATAATTGCCACAAACATAGTGAGGAAGGTGGTGGTAGACAAAAGGTGTTTTGTAAGCTGGGCAGAAACAAAGCTGCAGGCCCAGACCAACTGGCCCCAGTCTTACTAAGCCACTGCTCTGACCAACTGGCCCCAGCCTCACTAAGCCACTGCTCAGACCAACTGGCCCCAGCCTTACTAAGCCACTGCTCAGACCAACTGGCCCCAGCCTTACTAAGCCACTGCTCTGACCAACTGGCCCCAGCCTTACTAAGCCACTGCTCAGACCAACTGGCCCCAGCCTTACTAAGCCACTGCCCAGACCAACTGGCCCCAGCCTTACTAAGCCACTGCTCAGACCAACTGGCCCCAGCCTCACTAAGCCACTGCTCTGACCAACTGGCCCCAGCCTCACTAAGCCACTGCTCTGACCAACTGGCCCCAGCCTCACTAAGCCACTGCTCAGACCAACTGGCCCCAGCCTCACTAAGCCACTGCTCAGACCAACTGGCCCCAGCCTCACTAAGCCACTGCTCAGACCAACTGGCCCCAGCCTTACTAAGCCACTGCTCTGACCAACTGGCCCCAGCCTTACTAAGCCACTGCCCAGACCAACTGGCCCCAGCCTTATTAAGCCACTGCTCTGACCACCTGGCCCCAGCCTTACTAAGCCACTGCCCAGACCAACTGGCCCCAGCCTTACTATGCCACTGCTCTGACCAACTGGCCCCAGCCTTACTAATCCACTGCTCAGACTAACTGGCCCCAGCCTCACTAAGCCACTGCTCAGACCAACTGGCCCCAGCCTTACTAAGCCACTGCTCAGACCAACTGGCCCCAGCCTCACTAAGCCACTGCTCAGACCAACTGGCCCCTGCCTTACTAAGCCACTGCTCAGACCAACTGGCCCCAGCCTTACTAAGCCACTGCTCAGACCAACTGGCCCCAGCCTTACTAAGCCACTGCTCAGACCAACTGGCCCCTGCCTTACTAAGCCACTGCTCTGACCAACTGGCCCCTGCCTTACTAAGCCACTGCTCAGACCAACTGGCCCCTGCCTTACTAAGCCACAGTTACTCTCTCAGCCAACAAAAGGTCCCAACTTGCTTCAAAAATTCCACCATCGTTCCCATTCCCTAAACTGCAAAAATATCTGGCCTCAATGACTACAGGCCTGTGGCCTTGACATCAGTGGCTATGAAGGCATTTGAGCGCACAGTCTTAGCATACATTAAACCAGTCCCCCCCCCTCCCCCAGTGGACCCACTACAATTTGTACATCGTACAAACCGGTCCACAGATGATGCAGTCAATCTGGCACTACACTTCACCCTCCAACGTCTGGAGTCCAAAAATACCTTTGCGAGAATTCTGTTCATCGATTTCAGTTCTGCTCTTAATACTATCAACCCTCTCGAGATGTTCAGGAAAATCCAGGACATGAACATTCACACCTCACTGTGCCTCTGGATCCTGGATTTTCTGAAGAACAGGAGCCAAGCTGTCAGACTCAATAACATCACTTCCCACCCCCTCAGCACCAACACGGGGGTGCCACACGGATGCGTCCTGTCCATATTCCTCTTCTCCCTCTTCACAAATGACTTTAGATCAACACCAGACTCCGTCAGGACTCTGAAATATGCTGATGACACCAGGTCTGATTTCAAGAGACATTGAAGATGCCTACAGACTGGAGGTTGGAAAATGACCTGGTCCTGAACGAGGAAAAGAGCACTGAAATGATAACTGATTTCAGAGAAAAACACTCCATAAAAGCACCTGTCCTCATCAACAACCAGCCAATTGCAATAACTGATTCCTTCAAGGTCCTTGGCACACACAGCAATAAACTGTACTGGGACCTCAATGCCAACCATCTAATGCACAACACCCAACAAAAACTCTACTTCTTAAGACAGCTCAAAAAACACAGAGTCAGGCAGGGTCTACTGGTCCAATTTCATACTGCCATAATCCAGAGCATCCTGTCACATTCAATTACTGTCTGGTATGGAAACACATCAAAACACATAATATAGAAAATGGACAGAATTATCACCAGAGCATCAAAGATCATTGGCTGCAAACTCCCCACATTGGATTCCATATACGCACAACGCGCCATCTTACGAGTAATCAAGATCACGGATGACCCTCTCCACCCAGCTCACCATCTTTCAGTGTCTCCCCTCTGGCAGAAGGTACAGGTAACTAGCAGGCAGGACAGAATGCCTTAACCGGAGCGTCTTCCCCAAAGCCATGTAATTGATAAACACAAAACAGCTGGACTAATTGTATGAGATGTGGCATGTGGATATGTTTGCACTTATGTTTGTAATTGTGTTATGTCCTTATGTTCGCACTGGTGTTGTATGTGGTATATTTTTACAGACATTCCAACTGTACTGAGTTTAATTCCACCAGCCTAGCCTTGTGGTAATAACAGAAAATTAAACTTCATAGTACTCTGTCAGTTATTTAAGTGAAGCCTCTCTGGTCTTTGCAGGCTTTCTGGCTGTAATCTCACACAGAAGTCCTGTGAAATCGTGGCCTCTGCTCTCCAGTCTGTCACCTCATCCCTGATAGAACTGGACCTCAGCATCAATAACCTGGGAGATTCAGGAGTGGAGCTGCTCTGTGCTGGATTAAAGAGTCCAAACTGTAAACTGCAGACACTGGACCTCAGCATCAACAACCTGGGAGATCCAGGAGTGGAGCTGCTCTGTGCTGGACTAAAGAGTCCAAACTGTAAACTACAGACACTGGACCTCAGCAACAATAACCTGGGAGATTCAGGAGTGGAGCTGCTCTGTGCTGGACTGAGTAATCCACACTGTCGGCTACAGACTCTGAGGTGAGTGGTGCAGTTGAAGAATACTCATGTATTTATATTTCTTGTACTAATATATTATGACAGAGCAATCTATTGCAAATCGATCCTAATCGCCACATGGACATTTGAAATCTCATTTATCAGCTGAATTGGCTGTGTAATCCACGCTGTTAGGTCTGAGGTGAGTGGTGCAGTTCTGTTTTTTAAAAATGTATAGTAGTATAAAACTTTTTGAAAAAACTTTTTTCTGTCTGCTACACATATAAATGGTCCTGTGGTGCTATACCACATTTTATTGAAAACTATTTATGAAATAGTTTATATGTAAAGACAGAGCACAAATTTCAACATATCATCCCATATATTTACTGAATTTTTAGTTATTCATCCATTTATTTCTTGACATGCCAGCATTTTGTCTCAGAAACTTGTAGAAAACTTTCGTAATATGTTAAAATCCTAATGAAAATGTGTCATATTCTTAAAATAATTAAATGTAGCAGTGCTTTGACAAATAACTCAATAGTAAACCATTTGAAGCTTTATAAAGCAATTTTATTTCAAATTCTACACGTGTCACACCACAAGACAGGAGACAAGTCAAAGTAGAAGTAGAATTTTAAATACAGAACCCATGTAATTAAATGAAGCCATTTCAATGGGAACGTGCAACCACATCAATGAAGTAAAAAATGTAATAGTTAGCCTCTAGAAGTGTAACGGTTCAGAAACAAAAACTGCAAGTCCTATGGTCCATGGTCCTGGTTTGCAGTACTTACAGCTTGAACTGTTTTTAATTTTTGCATGCATGCATGGACAATAATTAAGATGATGTCTTCCCCTACCAGTTATTCCAGTGCCCAGAGCATTGAATGTTAAATTCTATCAGAATGACCTGTTTCAAACTGGTCACAGTTTGTGAGCTGAAAATGTCTGGGTGGAAAACTTCCCTTTGAACTATAATATATAATAAATAATAATAATATGTAATAAATTGGCCATTAAACACAGAGCTTCTTTCTCCACATAATGCTAGGGAGATTAAATGATGAATTCAAAGAATAATAATTTTGGTGACTAAGTATACACTTAAAAGTCTCAACACTCTGAACTACTACATTACCTACGAAACAATCTTAAGCTACAGTAAATGTTATTTAACAAAACATGTAAAGAGTTTTCCAAATACTCACTCTGAGCATTCAGGTCTTTGCCTTGAATATTCTTCTGTTGGGTGCAGAGAATGAAGAATACATGAATCCACAGTTTTAAATAGATAAGTGTGCAGAATTTTATCAATGTTATATCAAAGAAAATAACAGAAAACAAGTTTAGACCATTAGTCAGTTTAAAGGGAGTCAATGAACATACGTTTGTATGTGTACATGCACCCCAGTGTAACACAAATTTTTTTTTTCTTTGATCTTTAGGCACAATTTATTTTCTTATTTTCATATTTTTTAACTGCTGCATTACTTAGTTGATTTGAGCTAGAATTACAAAAAATAAACATTTATGTAAAGTTAAACTATCTATCTAACCATTAGTTACCTAGACAAATGTTGTTGCAACTAAGGTATTTGCTGTATACAAAGTATGCCAGTCTAACAGTAAACACTGGTTTTATTCAATAATGGTATGATCTGTTGCTATGATTAATGTCAGCATCAAGCAAGAATCAGAGTGGAATTTAAGGGTATGATACAAGATAATAAAGCTGGAGTATTCATTTATAGCTATGATTAAGCCTCTTGTCTGGAACTACTTCATAGGTGTCTGTATACCCAGAAGTAATGTACATCCTCTAGCCAATCAGAAACAAGAATTCAACATGGCCATGGTTTAATCTCCAGCCATCTCACTGACATTGACTTTGTATAGGTCCCTTTTGTAAGGCATTAAGGTGCATTTTAACACCAGAGTCAGATATAGTTGTTCCTGTTCTTTTCAGTGCTGTGAGAGTGAAGATCTCTTTCCTCCTCCTCTCTGCAGGCTGTCAGGCTGTCAAGTCACAGAGAGAGGCTGTGCATCTCTGGCTTCAGCTCTGCGTTCAAACCCCTCACACCTGAGAGAGCTGGATCTGAGCTACAATCACCCAGGGGACTCAGGAGTGAGAGCGCTCTCTGCTGTACTGGAGGACCCCAGCTGTGAACTGGAGAAACTGAAGTAAGTACAGAGTGGGAGTTTGTGGGAGTCAGGAATGGTGAGAGAGAGGCTGCTGTACTGAGCTCCTCTCCTGCTATAAGCACTCCCTCTGCATTCTGGGACAAATCCAAGTTCTGCTCCTCTGTGCTTGTAGAGTGCCGCTGTGTTCATAGTAAAACTAGAGACATTTTCAGCTGATCAGTAAAGTCCTGACAGTGTGGAGCTTCACACTGCACTTCATAGACAGTCAGTCAGTCTGTGTCTCTGTTCTTCTGCTCCTACAGTGTGGACCATGGAGGAGAGATCAGGCTCAAAGCAGGACCGAGGAAATGTGAGTGTGTCTGTACTGAGGGCTTTAAAAAGGAGAAAGAGATTAACAGAAGGAGGAGGGCTGGAGGGAACATGTTTGGAGAAAAAATACTGCTAATATCTCATCATCCTCTCCTCCCTCTTCTAGAGTACCTGCCTTCCCTCTTCTCTCATCCCCCTCTCCTCCCTCCTCTAGAGTACTGTGGAGTTACCTGCCTTATTTTTCTCTCATCTTCATCTCTCTTTCTCCATTGTAAAAGATACACAGGTACAAGTCTCCTCTTTCATGTGCTCACACACTCTCACACACACACACACACACACACACACTCACACACACACACACACACACACACACACACACACACACACACACACACACACACACACACACACACACACACACACACACACACACACACACACACACACACACACACACACACACACACACACACACACACACACACACACACACACACACACACACACACACACACACACACACACACACACACACACACACACACACACACACACACACACACACACACACACACACACACACACACACACACACACACACACACACACACACACACACACACACACACACACACACACACACAGCATAGTACTTGACTCCTGGTTCTGATCCAGTATGTTCTGATGGAGATCTTGTCTCTTCTAACCTCCTTGTCTGCAGATGCCTGTCAGCTCACACTGGACCCCAAGACAGCACACAGAAAGCTGTCTCTATCTTTAAGGGGCAGGAGGGTGACACACACAGGGGGTAAAGAGGAGCCATATCCTGATCACCCAGACAGATTTGAGTCCAGTCCCCAGGTGCTGTGCAGGGAAGGTCTGTGTGGGCGCTGCTACTGGGAGGCTGAGTGGAACAGGAGTAAATGTGGAGAGGTCAGGATTGGAATGGCCTATAAAGGAATCAGCAGGAAAGGAGTGGGATCTGACCGTGACCTCGGTGGCAATGACAAGGCCTGGAGTCTGCTGTGTGACATTATCAGTTACTCAGCCCGGCACAAGGGGGTTAGCACTCAGCTCTCCCGCCCCCGTGCCCCTCTCTCCCGGCCCCGTGCCCCTCTCTCCTCCCCCCCCGCCTCTCTTTCCTCCGGCAGAGTAGGAGTGTACCTGGACTGGCCGGCCGGCACTCTGTCCTTCTACGACATCTCCTCTGACACACTGACCCTCCTGCACACTTTCCACACCACCTTCACTGAGCCCCTCTATCCCGGGTTCACGGTGTATAAGGACTGCTCAGTGTCCCTGTGCATGCTGGGATAGACTCCTATGTTCTACAGCGAAGTCTCATTCAGATTCAGACTCAGCTTTGTGCCAAGATGGGATGTTATTCACCCTGCTGCCCATGCGTAGAAATTCATATTTTCACTGAATCTGGTGTTGGTTCCGTTAATGTTTTGAAATTGTACATCATTGCTATTTCTAAGCTCAAGTGATTGTTATGCACATATTTTTCCCACAAATTTCTTTTTTTTTCCTGTGAATATGTGTCTGGAAGTGGGGTCAGATTTAAGCGCTGATATTGACTGTGTGCAAACGGTGGAGCAGCACCAGTCGCTGGAAATGGGGTCAGATTTAAGCGCTGATATTGACTGTGTGCAAACGGTGGAGCAGCACCAGTCGCTGTTTTAATGCTGTCATCATTTACTTCTGTCCTGTAGTTGCAGCGGCACATAATTTCTAAAGTGTACTCACCTTATTACTGTAATCTTATTACTGCTTTTGTATACAGTTTTTTTTTTACAGTTGTATACAGTTTGTATACACATGACAGTGATGTTTACAAAAAATGTCTTTTTTAACTGTCAGCAATATTGTGTATTTTGAAGAGAGGTTTTATTGAAATTTAGGTTAAAAGTAAATACATTTTCAGCATCTCAGCCTGGCGGAGCTCAGTGTGACTGAGGAAGGGGCACCTGCCCGGCCCCCTCCCCCCGAACTCTCCATCGTTCTGACATGGAGAGTTCCATTTTACTCAGCTGTCAATCAAACCTGCAGTCCTCAGCTGTGGAACTCCAGCAGCTTAATGCTTACTCCACCACCCTGCTGCTGCCCTTCAGAGATGAGCAGCCCTGCTCTCCGTTCAGCTTCATTTTTGGAGTTTGCCTTGGTGTAGCTGAGCCCTTGGTAATCAGATGTAACTGGCCCCCATTAACAGCACGGTTCACACAGGTATCTTGGTCGGCGCTGGACCACTAGCACCTCCTAGTGCTCTGGAGCAGTCTCCCTTTGGACAGTAGAACAACTGCGTAAGTGCAAATGCAAAATAAAATTAGCAATGCTTTAAAGGTAGCTGCGCTTCTGTGTGTGTGTGTGTGTGTGTGTGTGGCTGCCATCATTTTATTGATTATTCAGTTGATTATTCATTATTGAGTTATGTCACAATTTATCTATTCATATATTGCTGCATTTATTAGATTTTTTTTATACCAGTGGCATATTTAATTTTGACTAAAATGGCACTCCATTGTTTGTGTAGTTTGTACTCATACACTTTTTCACTTACATATTCATTGTAGTATGGGATAAAAACCGCAAAGAATGATTACATTATGAAGGAGAGTGTCTTTAATTTAAAAAGAAAACTGAGATGAGACATTGATTTCTGAGAAGTTTTGGGGGGGATTAAAAACTAGTTTGGCAATGTTATTAAAGGGTTCAGCGCATAGACCTTAAGTTATACTCATGAATTCAAAAGACTTCGGAAACTGTTTCTTTTTATCCTCGTTGCGATGGGCTAAGAAGAAATGAAACCGAATGTTATCCAGTTGTCCGTAGGAGGGGTAACCACATGCTAATATCTGTAATGTCCAGCCTACATGACAATATCTTCCAATGCAATTTCACAGCAGAAACGTGACGTCGGCATGGTTTCATCCCTGTATCTATCTGATTTGAGCCGTCAAGAGTTCTATTTGTTGCAAAGTTGGTTAGAAAAGAAGTGATGCTGTCACCGTCATATTTCCGGCATTTTATAATCATTGTACAGTACGGAAGAGTTTGTTCCGCATAATTTTGATAACGCTCCTGGGAGAAGTACTTCGCCAGGACCTGCTTTGTCTTAATTGTTTCGCTCTTTTATTAAGAAAAAAAAAACACAATAATTTGAAGACTCTCCAATGCAGTCAGGAGTATGAATTATCTTTGCGAACAGTAAGTATAGATCAATCTTGATGTATGGAGACTTGGTCGGCTCAGTATTCCGGGTTTTTCACTTGGCTATCATGTGTAGACAACTATTAGGCTACGACAGAAAGTTTGACAGAGATTCATCTACTACAGAAGCCCCTTGCATCTTCATATCGAAAATGTTGTGCTTATAAGTGTCACGACTAACTTTTTAAGTCATCTTGATGTTTTGGTTTGTATTTAGCCTTAATCTTCTATTTCCCATACAAACGCGTTTCCACCAACTTAAAACTGCGGAGAGAAAGTACTCATTACTAGGAAATGAAGATTATTTATTCGTCTGTTTGTGTATTTGTTTGCCGGCTGGGATATCCATGACCCCTCGCTGGACGCAGGCACAGGCAGCCCGCTTGCACAAAAAGAGTTTTTTTGGTCTTGTTCCAGTAAATAGTCTTTGACCATGTAAGCGTGAGCTTTACCTGTGGGATAAGTTGTGGAAAAGTAACAGAAGCTGACGTCACGTGCTTTGGAGGACAGCTCTCGCTTTTCTGCGCTGTGCTGAACCGATAGCGGAAGATGTAGAGATGAACTTGGCTTGTGCATACGACTGGGCCTTGCAGAAGTAAAAAAAAAATAAAATGAAAACACCAAAACAAAAGCATCACTGATGCAGTTTTGATCACATTGACGGTTTTTTTCTATACATTCTGATATAACTTTATTTTTATTCAGCACCCCCGTACACCTTTTTCGCTGAAGAAGACAGCCAAGGTCAACGTCCCTGAAAGCCTTTAAAATGACCGAACAAAGTCTGACAAAGGTATGATTTTAATTTAAATAACGAAATACCAGGACATTAAAAGTAACATTTGGAAAATCATGAAATTAAGTGTAAAATGTTTTGTGTGTGAGAGAGAGAGAGAGAGAGAGAGATAGTGTGTACGTGCTTGTAAAAAAAAAAAAAAAATCGATGCCGACTTCTTCCTTAAAATGAATAGGTCACTTCCCTAATAGCTCCATATATGGTGGCTCCATCGTTTGCAGACATGCAAATGAGGCTGTATGCAGATGAGGCTGCAATATATTACAAGATTTGAATCATAACTACTTTTAATGTTGGCTGAAAGTCTCTTCAAGAAGTAAATCACTGGAGCTGGAAGTAATCTAAAGAATTGTTTTTTACATTGTAGTGGAAAAATGAAGGTAAAGACTGGATTATGAGAATTTAAACAGTGAAAGGGATATTGCCGATACATTCCTGTTGGAGAGGCAGACGTATTTTTATTTATTTTTATTACATAAATTGTAATAGAAACCAGCAGATCCTCACTTTTCCAGAAATCAGCAGTACAGCAAGAAGGAGGAGGTAAAATTCAAATAATGCCTAATTAATTCCAAACAGTAACAGAAAAGGAGGATTAACCAAAATCTTAAAAAAGATACAATCATAACGGGATAAATACTTATCCGGAACTATCGCTATCAGAAAAAAATATGACAAAATTAGTGAAAAGTAGTTAACCTAAATGCTGCTTGATAGCAAATCAGTGGTGAAACATTGATCTAAATTAAAAGCAGCCCGCAGCATAATGCTATAATACCTTTATTTGAAACAATATTCATAGAAAATAATATCTCATATTATATTATGTTCGGCTGGGGGGCGTGTCTTTGTTTTGTGGGTGTATTTCTGACTAGGAAATCTGTTTGTGAAACGCATGCTGTGACAAAATGACCAAAACAAAAACAGGAAATTAAATCTTGCACATACTCTTACACAAGTGGCTGGCTGGTCTTGCTTGTTTCACACTCTTTAACTGCTCGTTAAGTTAGATCTAAAAATTTTCTGAATCCCTGCCCTTAATAAAATCGTTTTTTTTGTTTTTTTTTTAAATATTTTCTATTACTGTATATAATGATAATTGCAGAATTACATTGCACTTTTAAAACATCATAATCTTAAAGCACTCTACAATCAAGGGGAAGATTAATCTCAATCACAGACACTAATTTTGGTCAATTTGTGTAATTGTTTCCTTTTCAGTAACACCTTTTTGAGAATATATTTAATTTCTTTCTATTTTTAAATTTTATTTTCTACTTTTCCTTTTTAAAAAAGGAAAATACACCTCTCTGTTTTAGTTGTTTGTTGATTATACACTTCTTGTAGATCCATGCTAAAACGTCCTTGTCCCTTGCTGATATTTATTAAAATAGTTCCTTGCTGATATTTGGTTTATATATTTTAATTCATTCAATGTCTATTTTTCCCCAACTACTCCACAACTCTCAGACTGAACTGGGAGAAACAGAAACAGAAACGAGACGCATGGATTTCCCTGACAAGATCGAGACCTGGACTAGAGACCACGTCAAAGAATGGGCTCTGAAAGAACACTCTGCTGACCCTAAAGTTGCCGATGTCCTATATGAAGCGGAAGTAGATGGCGCTGCCCTTCTGTTACTTGAGAAATCAGATCTCCTGGAGCTGGGACTTAAGTTGGGACCAGCCAAAGTTATCCTCAACAAGAGGGATAGCCTCGTGCAGCTTAAAAAGGATCAAACCAGCAGCCAGTGCGGTCAGTCCAGCAACCTGTGCAAGCCCTACCCTTTCCACAGGCACCATGACGCCTACAGATACATCGCAAACAGCATCCTGGATGTGCCGGAGTCGGGTGCGATCAACTATATCGAGCCGTGCCATGAGTTTAAAGCCTACATCCACACCGAGGTGGCCAGCGCCGAGGGTAAAATGAAGAAGTTTACAGAGGAGGCTGTTCGCTTCGCTGCAGCCTGCATGAACAGTCGCACCAACGGCACCATCCATTTTGGGGTGGGCGATTTACCAGAGTTTGCTCACGGCCAAATCTTGGGAGTTGGTGTTTGGGACAAAGAGGCCTTTGCGAATGCAATGAAACAGGCTGTAGAGGGGCATTTTGAGTATAAACATACTGAGGCTGCCAAGAAATGCATCAAGCCACCTCGATTTGTGGAGGTGCTTAACCCCGATATGACCTCCTCTCAAAAGTATGTGATTGAAGTTGACATAGTGCCTGCTTATGATATCTGTCAGGAGGATGTCTATCATATCTACAGCGTTGATATGAAAAGGGCGAAGAAAAAAGGAAAAGGAAAGTGCAAGGATGAAGAAGAACAGAAGGGCAAATTATTTTATATTCGTGACAATGCTAGCAGCCGAGATCTTTTGGCGCAGACTAACCAAAGAAAGCCATTGGAAGAATACAACAAATTCATTGAGGGTGTCAAACAGCTGTCACTTTTGAGAAGACAGGAAGAAGAAAAGCATTTGACTGATGTGAAGCGAAGTGTCCAGGGATCCAAACTGAGTGAGATGCTGACAGGTGGATCTCAATCCTTAGATAAGTCCCACTTTGAACAGTATGTACTGGTGACTAACAAATCGCATGTTGTGCAATTGGAGTCCCTCGAATTTCTTAGTGCGATGAATTTGACTGCTGTTTTAGATTTTGATCCAGAGTCTGGAGAAAATGGACTGTGCAAGTATTTTTCAGAGCAGCGGAAGATCAATGTCCATTTACCAGGTCGTTACAAGATTATAGAGGCGGTTGAGGACATTGCTGACAAACTGAAGCTTACGAAAAACATCAGTTGGGTGTTCTGCAATGGGAATGTTAGTATCCAGGGAGAGATCCCTTCAGACCCAGACGACTGGTCAACTGAGAAAGGAGCCTCAGTCCGTGGCGTTGTTTCTTTACTGTGTCGAAAAGATGTACTTCCACAGAAAAGATTTCTGGTTGTCTTCTTGTTGTTATCCACGGTGAGTGACAAAATGGACCCACTTCTGGAGATCTTCAGCACATTCAGGCAAGAGCTGAATGGCACTGAACAGATCCTGTGCATCTGTGAGAATGAACAAACATTCACATACTGGAGAGACCTCATCAAGGTGCGATATGGAATTGACATCTCAGCGAGGTCTATCCATGAGCTCAGTCTTGCAGAGATTAATGGAACTGTCCTGAGTTTGTGGTCAGTCAACCGCAGGTCAAGTCGTTTTCTGCCCTGCAGCGCAGCCAGTAGAGTTCTCCTGAAAAAAAAGGTGGAAGAAAGTTTGGACACCCTCAACATTCTCTGTGTCAACCAGTGTGAAGGAGGGAGTGAAGATAAGGAGCTGCTGGAGGAGAGTTTCTACAAAGGAGGAAAGGTTTCCTGGTGGAACTTCTACTTCTCCGAGCAGCCAGGGTCCATGCCGTTCATTAAGAGAGACAAGTTTGACTACATTAAGGACACCATCATTCCAGAGCTGTGCTCATTGAGGCAAGCTTGTGTGTCATTTAACTTGCTGCATCTCCCAGGTTGTGGTGGCACCACACTAGCAAAACATATCCTGTGGTCCCTGAAGGACAAGTTCCGCTGTGTTGTTCTGAAGGACACAACCGCTGACCTGACCGAAGTTGCGAGGCAGGTGGTTGAGCTGTTGATTTATGAGTCACCAGAACACTCCTCGAGGTTACCTGTGCTGCTGATGTTGGATGACTTTGAGGAAATGGATGCTGTGTACAATCTGCGACAGCATGTTGAGGAAGAGTTTGAAAAGAGGGACCTTCGTTTCAACAGCCCACAAGTGATTCTGCTCAATTGCATGAGAACTGAATCCTTGG
This sequence comes from Albula glossodonta, assembly GCA_019788955.1. NCBI lineage: Eukaryota > Metazoa > Chordata > Actinopteri > Albuliformes > Albulidae > Albula > Albula glossodonta. Next base: position 35,622 of record JAFBMS010000391.1, on the reverse strand, counting down.
AACGGACTGAAGCTACTGAGGACACTGTCATCATCGGCAATAACCTCTCAGAGTCAGAGCAGAGGCAGTTTCAGAAAAAGCTTGAGGAAATTGAGAAAATCTACAAGAATGCTGACACATTTTATGGATTCATGATCATGAAGAAAAACTTCTCAAAGGAATACATTCAAGGAGTTGCACGGAATACACTCAAGAACTTCAGTATTGACAGCAAACCTGCGCAGCTTGTTGCTGCATTGGTTCTCCTGGATGTGTACTGCAATGGTGCTTCACTCTCAGTGTCTCTGTGTGAGGAGTTTCTGATGCTGCAGACCAAGCCATGCTGTGCTTCTCAAAAAATTGAAGATGAATTCGGGAAGTTCTCCCCACTCCTGACACGCTGCACTGTGGAAGCTAAGGTGGTCTATGAGGCTGTCAAGGTGATTCATCCAAGTGTTGCAGAGTGCTGTTTGCAAGAACTTATGACCACTTACAATGTCTCAAGAGGTGAGATAATGAATATGCTGTTGACTAATGATGCATTTTATGAGTGTGCACAGGGGAAAGACAAATTCATGCAGAACATTCACCGCATGTTGGTGAAAAGGCATCGCTTTGAGGAAGATAGCCAGTTCTCACCAGTAATCCAAGCCATCGCTAAGGACACTCCGGGGGTAGAAGAAACAGTGTTATGCAACGCAGCCAAGCGCTTTGACAAAGACGCTATAATCTCTCAGCTTCTTGCTAGGTACCACTACCTGAAAAAGAAGGATTTTAGAGAGGCTAAGGAGTGGGCCAGGAAGGCTAAGGATCTTCACAGGGAAAGTTCCTACATTTCTGACACATCTGCACAAGTCATCAAGCATGAGCTCAAGTATTCCATTGCAAAGGACAGAGAAGACCAAATGACGCCAGAAAAACTAAGGGACTATCTAAAAATGGCACGCTCTGCAAGAGATGCCTTCAAGGAAACCCAAGACATTGCCAAGAAAGAGATGGTACTCAGAATCAAGAAGAGAGACAACACCCCTTACAATACTGCTGGTTGCCTTGGAGAAATCCAAATTGCTGTGATCATCATGGACATCTTGGAAAAGGTCCCGGTTTTTGATCCATCTAATTCTATCCGACCGAATGTTTTGGAGCAGGTCCTCTCTGGAAAAATAGCAATTCAGGAAATTTTCAGAAATGACAAGAATCAGAAACACACAGAATATTACTATGTGCTTGAGGAGTTTAGCGAGATTATATGCCACCTTAAGATCACCATGAAAAATATCTTCAATTTCCTTGACAACTTCTTTGTTAACCTAAGGCCACGATTTTCCCAGAAAGACAGTCAAAAGGAGATAACTCAGCAGGAGGTTCTCAAGTGTTTCCATCGCTATGTTGATCTTTTCTGCCATACAGATGCCACTGAATTTGTGAAAAGCCAGAACCTGGCTGTCAAGGCTAGAGTTCATCAGGGATGGAAGTATCTGGAGAGGCAAAAAGCGGATACTCATTCTGGGCTTCTGGACCATCTGTCAAAGAAGACCTCAGGTGATGTGATGGAGAAGATAGTCAAAATCTATTGCTACAACCTAAAGAACACAAGTCCTCAGTATATATCAGTGAGTGCCAAAGTCAATTTGATCTATGCTAATGTTGTGCTCACCAGCATTAAACCAGGATCTCCCTCCATTTTGCCATACAGAGACCTTCTTGCATTACTCTGCAATGTTCTTGGCGAGCCTATCCCACACAAGGACAGTTTGGCATTGCACTTCATTGCAGCTGCCCTTCTGTGGCCAGAGCGAAATCCTCTAGCAACAGTGCAGAGGTTTTCAGAGAGGCTGGGAAGTTATGTGTCTCAGATGACAGCTTTGTTCTGGAATCAGATGGAATATGTCAACTTTGCAAAGAAGCCTGTGGTCCATTTCTACTTGGGTAAGAAACAAGGCTATGACCGGCTGGTCTGCCGTGGGCAAGTGGAAAAGTGTGCTGGAACAGACTCTTCTTCCCAGGGGAAAAATGAAAAGATGTGGAAGCATGCGGAAATCCAGCGGCTCCTGTGGAGAGCAAAAGGAGTGGTGCAGAAAAAGGCAATCCTGGCAGACACTCTTAACCCAAATGTGAAGATAGAGGTCAGTCCAGAGTACAAAAGCCAGCTGTCTGGACGAGAATGGCAAAGGGTGTCCTTCTTCATCGGTTTCTCCATGCAAGGTCCATTTGCTTTTGACATAGATTTTCAGTGAATCCGGGACAGCTTCATCTTGTTGGATCTATGCCATTTTCTTGGCTAACTAAAACAACATTCCTGCAGGAAACTGCCAAAAGCCAGCCTGATTTTAAGGCTGCTGCAAACACAAAGGTTTAGGAACTTGCAAGTCAACCCCTCTGACAGGAAAACAGCTTTAGTGTTGCCACACAGTGTACTATAGCCAAGAAACCAAGCAGTCTGAACCACAAACAGTTATACTTTGTGAAATTTTATTATATCCTCTACTGCACATAGTGACTCAACAAACCATCATTTTTTATACAATCCACAAAAAATCAGAACTTAACGGTAATTGCAATCTAGTAAAATCTATAAATACATGTTGTATAAATTTGTGTGAAGTTTTGTCTTTAATAATGACACACATACAATTGTTCTCATGTGACAACTTCCTTGGTAACATGCTTGGCTACAATGAAAATATAATTTTTCATATTGACATTTATTAAACAACAGTACAGTATGATTATCTTACTTTGAATGTTTTAGTTTTACTGTGTCACAGTTCTTGTTTTTAATTTCTTTAAATGTGGTAATGTTGAATTATGTTTCTGAATCCACTTCAAAATTGTTTGTTACTCTATAGTTTTCCTCATGTGTATCTGAGCAGTAATTGTAAATGTTCTACATAATCTGTTACCATAGTGATGCACTGACTGGAGCCGTTTTTATGCACTGATATTCTCACATTCCTCATACTGTTAGAAATATAAATAAAACAATAGCACAGTGTAATTCTTTTAGGTTACATGTTTTAGTTTTACTGTTTGAAAGTTTATGATTTGTTTAAATATGATAATGCTGAATTATTTATCTGAAAGCACAGCTAATGTATTTGTTACTGTATGTACTGTGTTTCATCTCCATGGGAACATAAACTGTAAATGTTCTTTGTGCACTGATATCATGGAGATGCACAGAGATCGTTTTCACATTCCTGAAGAAGACTCATGAGGCACTGAAACCTTCAAACTATTACATTTTGTGCCTTAGTATTTTGAACAGATCATTTATTTTTATCACATTGTATCTTGTACTTTAATACGCTATTAAAGAATTTTTAAACTATATGTTGCATTCTTGAAACACTTTCTATGTCTATATGGGTATGAAGGTATTTGTGTGAAGTAACGCGTTATTATGCACAACATTGCTGTATAATCTGTCATAACCAGCTCCAATGGGACTGTTGGCACTGGAGATACATGAAGGATTGCGGAATCCCTCAGAAATAAAAAATAAATAAACATGGCAACTACCGCAGTTTCAAATCATGAATGTGCATAAATGATTTTATTCAACAGACTGATTAAGAACCCCTTCATTTACCAATTGTTTTGTATTTCAGTGGTTACAGGATTTATACTTTGTGTTGTAAGTCGCTCTGGGTAAGAGCATCAGCATAACGTAATGTGATGTACTCTCAAACTAGTCTAACCATTTTTTAGGTGGCCCCAATTTAAATCTATTCAGGACATATATAGACTGAAGCGCTAACAATCATAATTGGTTGTTACAATGGCAACTTGGTTTCGTCTTGGCTTGCTGTTGTAGCTTAATGCTACAACAAGTTGGTCTCTCTGGATGAAAGAACCTGCTAAACGTCTGAATGTAAATGCAGGCTCCAGTCAGACAGTCTGTGCTATTGTCTCTACCAGGGCTTACCGGTGGGGTAATGTAATACGTGTATGTAACAAATATACAACAAACTGATGAGCAGAAAAAAAGGGACAACAAAGCATCAAACACAGGTGAAGCAGCTGATATAAAGAATATGGGTAGAGCGTTGATGAAACTGTCCTTAGCTTTACGACAGAATTATATTATATTCACAGTGGATTGGATCAGAGTAGTGAAGTTGGATCTGATGAGATCGTGTGGAGGAGCCAGGAAAAAAAGGGGCGGAGGGCAGAAAATGTTTATATTTTGATTGTGCGATTCCTGAATATCTGTATGTGTGTACAGGGTGTGTACATGAAATATAAGCGTGCGAAGTAGAAGCGGTCGCAGAAATGCTAAGCCTCGTCTCAATAGACCAAAACAAGCCCTTGTGGAGTGTTTTTTACCCAGCATCTGAAAGGGCAGCCCTCATAGCGGTTTGGAGGGAAAAGACCTCATTGGTCTACGATGGCCCCGCCTTTTTGGCTCATTGTTTGTCAGAAACAGCTAAACAACAAAGCTGGCCCTTTTGAGTCTGGCTGCTTGATCTTCCCAGTCCGGGCTTGCCACATTCCTAGCTGAGTCATGGTGCAGTTCCCCTCTAGCCTGTGTTGCTCTTTGGTGTATTGAGAGACAGGTGTGACCCAGGGTGTGTGAACCTGCGCAGCCATCTGGCAGCCTCCCCCAGGCCAGGTTCACGATGAGGAAATACCCTCCCAGCATGCCGTGCCCCAAACATATAACAACAGCTTTTGCTGTGCGACAAAGGCTTTGTCAAAATACATCAGCTTTGACTGTTCGCTAAAGCCTGCTATGTGATAAAGACACGCCATCAATTTATACCCAGAGGGCAGGGGCACATATATTTATGAATCAGAATGAAGGTGAACTGTTGCATATGTAGTCAGTGTATTAAAATCAATTCTAATCAAAAGTTGTATTAAAAACATGGCAGCCATGACAACTGACAGATATATCTTAAAGGCAGTGTGAGCGCCCCCCCCCCCCCAAAATGAATCAGCTGGGGGTGTTTAATAGTGAAACTTGCACGATATGAGAAGGGTGTCTTGCCATCTGTTTTCACATCGTTTTACTCACCAAGACCCTTTTGCCGAAGAGCACCTTTGATTACTGTCTGTGGTATTTTCACTGCTGCACGCCCAGGTAACGCTCACCTCCACTCTACCTTGGCTCAAGGTGTGAGCTGCACCCATTCGCATTCTCAGGCACAGACCTGTTTCCTGCTTTCCGATTTCCCATCAACCCAGGGGAGCTGTTGCTACGGTACACAGATCTGTTTCATTCAAAAACGTCTCGTTTTATTGCATTTCTATTTGGAATCCGAGGATAAAATTGTGAGCACATGCTGCAAAATGTCCAAGTTTACCGTGTCAATGCATATGATAAATTCATACAGAACAACCGCAGAATTTTCCCTTGTCCTGAGCAACTGGCACACATGTTTTCTTAGTGATCCACATACTCAACTAGATTTGAACTGAAGCAATTCAGATCAAGAATCACTCTCATTAAATTACAGTCATTTAGCTGATGCTTTTATGCTAAACAACTTACAGTTGATTGGGCTAACCAAGGGCCAGTCCCCCCGGGGAGCAGTGTGGAGTTAGGGGCCTTGCTGAAGGGCCCAACAGCAGTGGTGTTCTTGCTATGGCTGGACTGGGGCTTGAACCGCCAACCTCAGGGGTCCCAGTCATGTACCT
>JAFBMS010000391.1:25000-27500 GCA_019788955.1 Albula glossodonta | reverse complement strand
GGAGGCGCTGCACGCAGACACGGCACGAACACACACACTCACTGACGCACACACACACACACACAGCACTGACACACACACGCACACACTCACTGATGCACACACATGCACACACTCACACACTCACTGACACAAACACATGCACACACACCCACACACACTCACTGATACACACCCATGCACACACACGCACACATATCACACCTGCAGACAGGCAAAGACGTAGATAAACCCATGCACACGCACACATACGCACACACACAAACAGATACATACACACCCTCCCACCCTTACACATACACACACACACACACACACACAATACACATACAATGCTGCACACCTATGCGCATCACAACTGCACACAGGCAAAGACGTACATATACACCCACCCACACACACTCACTGATACACACCCATGCACACACACGCACACATATCACACCTGCAGACAGGCAAAGACGTACATATACACCCACCCACACACACTCACTGATACACACCCATGCACACACACGCACACATATCACACCTGCAGACAGGCAAAGACGTACATATACACCCACCCACACGCACACATATCACACCTGCAGACAGGCAAAGACGTACATATACACCCACCCACACGCACACTCAGATATAGACAAACATACGGACATACAGAGACCATACCGCCCTCGTATTGTCATGCGTGTAATGTAACATAGTGGAATTTAAGGTGATGCACTTTAAAGTACATCTGTGTTTGGAACATGGGGCTTTACAGACCATGTGCTTGGTTGTGAGGACGTGAACGATGACCCCTATATTCACGCCAGTGAGAATAAACTCATGGAGGACTGCAGGTGCAATACTTAGACAACAGGAGATCAGGTAGGTGGTGATTTACGGCGGGGGCTGTTTAATTTAGCAGGGCTGAGGCAGTAACACGCGCAGCTCTTCAGTCTCTCAGAAACAAAGACGGCAATTCCTCCTGGCCAGGAAACACGAGGAGGGATCTAAAGAAAGTGAGACAGAGAGAGGGAGAAAAAGAGAGAAAGACAGATTTATGGCAGTTGGTGTTGATCTTTTTGTGAGAGGGATAGGATGGAGATCATGGGGGGGGGGTGGAGGGAGAGAGAGAGAGAGAGAGAGAGAGAGAGAGAGAGAGAGAAAGACAGAGAGCTTATTCCAAATCCACTGCTTTGGCAGAACCATGTTGTCTTACAGTGCCAATAAATCACATGTGAATTTAAATGGGAGAGAGGGAGAGGGAGAGAAAGAGGGACACAGATAAAGACAGAGATAATATCAGTGTCACTTAGATTAATTCTATCATTACAGAAATGGAGAGAGAGAAAGAGGGAGAGAGAAATCTCCACCGACTCTTATTAACCGCGTAGTAACCTTGGTTATTGGTAGTATTAATACTACTGTCATTGCAATTGATTTGTTATTATGGTTGATTGTAATTATGACCATTGTTTTTTTTTTTTAACTGCTAAACTTTCACCAAATATGACTTACAAGGCAAAGTGTGAACCAATCAAAAAGCATATTCAGATCAGAGCACCTAACAAATGCCTTTAATGTAAACTACAATTTAAAGTATACCATGGCAAATATATATATACACACACAAACACATATATATAGATAGAGGGAGAGAGCGATGGAGAGATAGACCAACATATACATAGAGAGGAAGAGAGAAAGATCAGTTAACTCACATCGCCCCCCCCCCCCCCCACTTCCCAAGGCCTTTGACGTCACGCTCTGACTCCACCCAATCAGTTGCCTGGCCCGCCAACCCTTCTCTCTCTAGCCCCTCCCCTGCCTTTGTGATGCGTATATTTTCCCCTCACAGCCTCGCGCGGACAGCACAGAGAGCGCTGGGAGCTGCAGATCGGACGAGCCAGGGAAGGACAGAGCAGAGAGAGAGAGAGAGAGATAGAGAGAGAGTGAGTGAGCCTCAATAACAATCACTGTCTGCATCCATCCCTGCTCTCTCTCTTCATTCTCTTCCCTCCATCTCTCATTTCTGCCCTTATTTCTCTCTCATCTACATCTCTCTCTCTTTGTTCACATCTCTGCCTCCATCTCTTTTCTCTTGCTCTCTTTCTTTCTTACTATCTGCATCTCTCTCTCTTTGTTTATTTCCCTCACTCTATTTCTGTCTCTGTCTCTTTTTGTCCCTATCTGTCTCTCCCTACTCAAATCTCTCCTCTTTTCTCTCTCTATTTCCATCTCTGTGTGACTCTTTATCTTTCTCTCTTGCTGTCCCTGTCTTTTCTCTCAGTCTGTCTCACACACACAGGTTCCCCCTGCTGTGCCTCCATGTCTGTCTGTCAATGGACAGATGTGTAGTTTCTGCTAAAATTTCTCACCCCCCCCCCCCCCCGCCCCTCCCTGCTAACAGGCCAATGCTGACTCCTGACAGCGTCGTCTGCTCCAGCCACAGCAGAACCGGCGGCGACAGAAGCGACATCGCCCAGCGGCGGGCACCCCCAGCCGCCACGGC
>JAFBMS010000391.1:0-22500 GCA_019788955.1 Albula glossodonta | reverse complement strand
CCAACATACTCTCACACATACAACCACACACACACACACACACACACACACACATGCACACTCACACACACGCGCGCGCGCACACGCACACACACATATATATAGGTCATCCTCATCATCTCAGGGTTTGTTTGCTCGGCTTGAGGACGTCACCACATTTGAGTGATGGTTAACTATTTATGTACTAATTTATAAATATGTACAGCCTACTTTTCTGTTTTTAAAAAATATTATTGTTATTATTATTGTTATTGTTATTATTATTATTATTTTGTTACTACTGTTATATTTAAATGAATTTTTCATGCACTCTGTGCTTTCTATTGTTGAAGAAAAGCAAAGCAGCACACTTCATTGTCATGTTGGAGTCTGTTGCATCATCATGGGTAGAGGATGATGTCATAGCCTAGATGATGTCATAGACTGGGGCAGAGTGTGAATGAAATGGGTGCTACACCCCTGTGCCACATACACATGCAAATTCCAACTACTGGATAGCACGGAAGTGTGTCCTGTTTACTTGTATTTTCAAAAGCGAAACAAGCTGAACTTAAAGGAAAAATATTGTTATGAGTGTATTCAGCATATTTTTCCATTCATCACAGTACACTTTTTTGTCATGATCATTGTTATTTTTTGTTGCTGCTCTTGACAGCGTTGTATAATATGAATGAAAATTTATTTGATTTCCAACACACAGTGACATTTTCCTTCTTTGGATGTTGACTGTATAGTATTTATCATAAAAATACAGGGGGTCCTCGACTTACGAACGAGTTCCGTTCCTACGACTTGTTGTAAGCCGATTTTCGACGTAAGGCGGAATTTATACCTAAATTATACCTAAATTACCAGCTTAAGTCACTCACTCTGTACACACAACACATGAGGGACATATAAAATTAAATGAGTAATTAAATGAGACAGTAATAAAAAAAGAGAGAACAATTTCTTATCTTTATTTCTGTGGTCGTATTTATGAAACAAACCGCATAGGTCGAAACTAGGTTTTTTAAGTCCTTTATGGGAGTGCGTCGTAACCACGAAATGACGTAACTCGAGACCGCCGTAACCACGAGGACCCACTGTATTACATATTGCAGACGCTAGCATGGTAGGCTTGCCTTTCTTCCCTTATGAAACCGGATATATTATTTTTTTTGCCATAAATATCTCTCTTATTTGTCATGTTTTCATGCAATGGGAATACCTGCAGAGTGAATGTTGAAGTGGTTGGTGATCAGAAATGCAGCAATGCTTAGAACCTACAGAGGAGCATGCTTCATGAGTGTTAAAAAGGCAAACACTGGTTAATGTTAGAAAAGATGATTCTTCTGTTTACTCATGTTAGCTCAACTGTTTGTAAAGCAATGTTGCCATTTGCTAACGTCAGCTTAACTGTCTGAAAAAAAAAATATGGCTGGAGTTTGCTAATACTTAGCCTGACTGTTTGAAACGGTTATGCAGCAGTTTGCTAATGCTAGCCTAACTGTTTGACAAGCCAGTGCCGCCATCACCAGAGGTTACTGAAGTTAGCGTGTTCGCAAAGGTTAAGCTGCTGCTTGCCAGTGTTAACTTAACCGCTGAGTAAGAGGAGGATGTTTGGACACAGAAAGCCGACAGTATGGCTGCCGTACCTAGCTTAAATGAATGAAATATATGTTCCTAACTTTCAGAGGCATCAGGCAGATTTATACACAGTGAAAGTTGTTCTCCTCGCCATTGTGGCATTCAGTTAAATCAATGTATTAAGGAAAAAAACAGACAAACAAACAAAAAGCCGTGCCACTCAGAGGTACCTGGCTCACAAGTCCGATCCAGCAGGGGAGGGAGGGAGGGGAGAGAGATTGATGGAGTGAGAGTGGAGGAGGAAGGGGAAACCACACAGTGAGGCTGGTGCGGATTCATTGAGAAATACTGGCCTGAAATAGACCGCTGCGTGTTCAGAATGCTGGATCACAGGCCGGCAGCGTGGCTGGCCCTAGCTAACAGCAGGATAATTACATTGTTGCTGGACCTCAAAGGCTTAGACTGAAATCCTGGAACAAGCAGGCACACACACACACACACACACACAAACATACATGAACACAAACACATACTACACACATACATGCACACAGGCACACGCAAACATGGACACACATGCACAAACACACAATGACATTTCTCCACAGAGTTATAGATCATGTACAAGGCATTGTAAATATGATTAAATCGCATTAATGCTGTCCTCTGGTGCTGTATCGTTTGTGCTTGAAGGGAATCAAATATTGAGAAGTAGAATAGTGCTGACAGGAATACATTAACTGAATTGAACTTTTTAGAGTTCTTTTTGGCTTTGTCGGGTGGGGCACAGTAACCCCAAACCCCCAGCCTGCACCTGGACCCTGTTCATAAACTTAGATCCAAATCTCACTATGGCATTTTGCTCTGGGTAATCTATCATAGCTAATACACTTATCTAAGTGTTAGATTGCATTCCAGGAGTAGTATTCACACCTAATACTCTTCTTTCCTGTACTCTTTAATTGTATAACAGTACTGCACTTACAAAAATAAAATAAAATCTTAGTTTTTGCTGTCGCACATGTGGTTTTTAGATGTTCCACATGTGAAAATGTGACGTTAACATATGAACCCTGAATTAAATGTGAAAATGTCGTCTCACATGTGGACAGCCTCACATGAACTACTTTGTTTTCATATGCAGAAAATGCAATTTAACATTTGAAACTGATATTTTTTTTTTTTTTTTTTTTGTAATGTCTACTCTGTGATAGAGTATAGGAGCGCCTTCCAGAACACACTCCAGTACTCTGTATCTGTGAAACTTGATGAAATGAAAACTACACATCTGTCTGTCTGCCCGCCTTACAGGAAGGAAAGAAGTGCAGACATGAAAGCACGCCACCTAGTGATGAATGTATGTAGGTACATCATTGATGTCCTCTGTGATGCATATTCTGCAGTTGTATCTATATATATAAATGTATGTATATATAAATATCTTTATATAGACTGTATATTTGTATGAATATTTAAACAGCTGTGCTAAAAGAAAACAATCCTTAATAAACATGATGAAGAAAATTAGGATTCTCTGTTAATGAACCTCACTGTAAATAATTTAAATGTGATCAAGCGTTACAGTAGCAGTAAATGTCTGTCTGTCGGTGAACTAAACCCCCCACTTGAATACTTTTACTTCAGCATGATTTACCAAAGTTAGCCAGCTAACTGGGGAGGGGGACACTGATGAAAAACAATCACTGCTTTCGCAGTGCATCTTGGGAGAGTGACCATCCATTCACTTAGGCTGGGGAACATACATTTTTCTCTGGTTTTTATGGTGTATTTCTGGGAATATTCCTGTTCGCTGGACTTACAGTACATTGGATGGATTTTTCCATTGGGACGCGCCAGTAAATGGCTGACTCCCTAGTTAGATGACTATATACAGAACCAAGGATAAGACTGGGTCCCAAAAGCTTACTACTCCCTATTTACTTACTACATTTTTTGAGTGCGCAGTACATAGTGTGGTGTGGTTAATTTTTGTCACGCACTATGCACTAGATAGTACAAATATACAACTACCAATGGCGGTGATCCAAAGTGTGGTTTGCATGGACACTAAATATATTGATTGATTGTAAAATACTATCAAGTGTGTTCACTCTCGTACACTAGCTAGTGAAAACATACACTCTCTAGAGTAGTACACAGTATACACAGATGTGTGCTTTTGGGACGTGGGGCTGGTGTTTCTCCAAACATATGGGCAAAATTGGGCTGCTGTGGCATCTGCTGAAGGAAGGCTCAGTTGGCAGAAGAAGCGGAGGAGTCCGATGGGACTGGATGCCTTCGTCTGAGTCTGTGACAGACAGGTCTCCATGGAGCTGAAAGATGGCTACAGCAGTCTGGTTAAAGGTTTGGGAAAGAGGATTTCTATGGATATGCAAAATTTATCTCATGTTTTCACAAACTAGGGCACGTTTCTCCCATGTTGCCTTTTTTACACTGCAAAAAAAAAAACAACTTCTAAATGCTTTAACTTTGTGTCAACTTATATATACTGTTTTCATCAAATTGAGTTCCATTTTAAGCAGTACAAGGAGGAAATACAGGTTAAATCAAGGGGCAATGCAAAGTGTTTTTTGTTTTAAGAGTATTACATTGCTGATATTTTTTGCAGTGTGAGTCATACCTATGCCAGGTCCAGGCGTCAAACCTGCCCCGGTGACTAATATCTTTGCAGTGATCGTGTTTAACTCCCCTGCTATTTGGACAAGCTAAAAGCCACAGAAGATGCTGGCTACAGACCTGCATAGCAAACATGACAATAAATTCTAAACGCAGCGCGTGACAGGTTCTGCAGTTTTATCAGATCCAACATCCCGATCACAGGTCTCTGAATGTGTGAATCTCCGCAGTGCATGTGAATCTCTACAGAAAACGTGCAACAAATCTTGCCTGCTCTGCCTGCAGAGGATGGCGTGCTGGTGAACACACAGTCCTTCCAGCTGAGTTTTTGGTTGCCCGAACATTCTCAGAACGTTCTCAGAACGTTAGGGTAAATGATTTTCCAGGGCAAAATGCTGGAAAATTGCTTGTGCTATTGCATGCACTCTTCAAACCTCATCAAACTACATTATACATTCTTCACTTTCCCGGACTTTCTCTATGACTAGGATAAAATTATCCACTAAAAATATCAAAATATCTGGGGGATAGGTAGAGAGAGACAAAGAGAGAGAGAGAGAGAACCCCACTACAGAGAAAAAAAAGTGCTTTTTGTAGATTCATTGAGAAAAAACAGCCTGAAAAAGACGGCTACGTGACTGGAATGCACAAACACTCTGATGGGCCTGGGAGTGCCTCCAGGCACACAGAACCGCATAATTACACCTGTGCCGATTACCCAAAGCAGATCTCTGCCATCATGAACCTTTCAGCCTAACGCTCAGATACAGGCAGCTATGCAGGCAGACCAACAGACAGACAGACAGACTGACAGGCTATGAAAGTATTACAGATGATCTGTTCCATGTGATATGATATTCTGTCAAATCAGGAAATTAAGTGCACACAAAGTGAAAACTGAGAGTGACCTTCTCTCGCCTTTTTTTCTTTATTTATTGATATTCTGAGTATTGCTGCAGCATATTTTTAGTCTTGCCAATATGCTCCATAAATATTAACATATACATACTGAATATAGATCTAATTTTCTCACAGGTCATCCTTTGATTCCCCTGGATATCATATTGAGTTATAATGAGAAACTCTCCCATTCCATTCAAAAAGAAGCTTCATATGAGAAATTATGCACAGACGTTTTAACGACTTCTACAATATTCCCATCCCAGAAATAACAGAATTAAGAGAACTCAGTGTGTAGGGTCTTTTCAGTCAGTGATACAGCCAGCCCCAGCCTTTTTTTTGGGGGGGGGAGGGGATTAGCAGGGGACTTCCAACCACTAGGGGGCACTAAGTGGTCTCATGCTCCTAATACCCCAATAACCCTGGAGGAAGCTACGCATTATGCTCTTGCCAGTTCTGCCATTTCTGTTTTTACAGTCACAGCTGGCCTCATTCCGGGCATTCAGTAAATGTTATTTCTTCTGTTTTTTCCATTTTTAAATATGTTTTATTAATCAAAACTCACTCCCACTGGTGTTTGAACTTCAGCATCTTTAATTAGAAAACCATACGTTCCTGCAGGTGACTGCATTCAGCAATTAAGAGCAATCTTCAAGATGTATCAAGTGTGTACTAAAAATGTCCAGAGTTCATACAAGTATATTCGCCCACTCTGGTTGCCAAGGTACTATAGAATAATTATAGACACAAGCACCTACATCAAACACAGAGTCTCTGGTAATGCTTGAGAATAAAGTTTACTCATAAATACTTTGTAACTGTGATATTAACATCTCAGAAGGGTAATATTTGCACTATTAATGCGTTGTTTCTGTCATGAATCAGGCAGACTCAAGCGCAGAATTTGTAATAGTAAACATGAGTTTATTAGCAGCCTAAACAAGCCCCGAATCCAGTGAATACAGTCAAACATCAGGCAGGGTCAGAGCCAGAAAAATAGGGCAATCAAGCAAAGTGAGGATCCAAAAATCAAAGCCAAGACAACAAAACAAGTTGTAAAAGTCAGGCAGACAGGCAAACAGGCAGACAGGAGCAAACAGGCAGACAGGCAAACAGGCAGTCAGGAGCAAACAGGCAAACAGGAGCAAACAGGCAGACAGCAAACAGGCAAACAGGAGCAAACAGGCAGACAGGCAAACAGGCAAACAGGAGCAAACAGGCAGACAGGCAAACAGGCAGTCAGGAGCAAACAGGCAAACAGGAGCAGACAGGCAAACAGGCAGTCAGGAGCAAACAGGCAAACAGGAGCAAACAGGCAGGAAAGTACTTTGTATCTGTGGCATAAACACATCAGATGTTAATATCTGCACTGTTACCGTGCTGTCCCTATGCCCAACCTCCTAACTACAGGTAGTCTATGCAACATTCCCCCACCTGTGCCGAGTATGGGGAACTGTAATCACAACGTGAGGAAATTATCTCCACCTTATCTTCCTCCAGAGGGCTTCTGTTGCAATGAGACAGGATTTACAGGGGCCTTCACCCGCCTGCCATAGACAGCCTGATTCAATTTGCAGCTATGCCAATGTTCATTTTCTGGCACTGCTCAGAAACGTCCTGACCGTTTAAGCATAACAAACAGGAGTAGAAGGGCAGGGGGTCGGCAGGTACGAGCGTGGACACAGACCGCCAGCGTGCTGCTAGCAATAATGAGCATGGCTATTAGGTGAAAATTGTCAAGGAAAAAAAATAACATGTGGGGGCACATTAAATAATATCCGAGACAACAGACTTTAACAGTGTATTTGTTAACAAATTATAATATAACCATGCATTAATCAAGAATTTGCTAGAGCATATCTTTTTTTTAATCTTCTTTTTTTGTGTCCATAATGTGTTTGTCGGTGTCAGTTGGGTCTTTAATTGACTTTGTGATCGATTGCGAGCTTAGCCAACAACCTCATTGCAAAACAGAGAAGGTGAAAAAACTGCCAGGCACAAAACTGTGTGGTAATTCAGTGGGAAGAAACCGGATTACGAAGTGTGAGCTCGCCAGCTCTCGCTCATGGCCCTGTTTTATTTCTGCAAATCAGTCGGATTCCAGGGGGAAACCCAGGGAATCTGCGAGGATTCCTGCAACATTCCCACAACATTCCCAAAAAAATTCCCACTAGACTCAAGCAAAGTTAACGAGTCACTCCTGGAGCACATCGGTGTCTCGTTAGTATGGTTATGCAGAGCTCAGCTTTCATTCAAGCAAAAACGGGAGGAGCTACCATATTCTTTCAGTGACTCAATGGTTTGGACCAATGACCTCATTACTCCAGAGAGAGAAAAAAGAAAACATCTTTAACTGGGTCAAACTAGTGGATGATTGATGAAAACTCAATTCAGCCATCACTAGGGACAGAGAGAAGATTTCACAGCAGAACTCATTTATTAATGATGATCAGAACCAAACTTTATGTGAACAGGGGTGTTCCTGTACGCCTTATCAGAGGAAGGTATGGCAGAGGAAATGTCATAATAATATCAGAAATGGTGATATCAGCGATGATGATGGTGATGCTGATGCTGATCATCTGTAATGATGGTCACTTTAACACCGTTCCGTCCTGTTGAGTGGCCGACACAAGCTACCACATTGGGCCACACCCTTTTTTGCTTTCAGTTTCAGGGCCTGCGAGCAGAGAGTGTGTGTGTGTGTGTGTGTGTGTGTGTGCGTGTGCAAGTGTGTTTATGTTCCTGTGCCTTCTTTACCTCATATATATATATGGCTACTTGTTTTTAACATCCTTCTCTGTCGTCACCCGTATTCATTTTTGTACTGGGAGCCACAGTTGCCATGAACGAGTTTCCATGGTAACCAGTCAAGTCTAAAAAGAGGACCCGACAACTGTGGGACCACAAGAAAGCTAATGACCTCATTCGTTTTAATAATTAAAGTAGTTACAGGATATTTCACTCAATTCATTTCATTAGTTCTCCATGCAAAGAATAACTTAGCCAAACGCCATACATTACTGTCAACTTAAAGGCAAGACACACAGTCCCTTTCTGTTAAAGGCCAGTGGTGCATCAGTGCTGGACATCATTTATCATTTGTTCCTCACCAAATGAGTAATTTAACAAACTGAAACAATGTGGAAAAAAACAGAAACAACATGAAAACATGCATCATAAATAAATAAAGGGCGCTTGAGCTCCTCCCAGAAAGGGCTGCCTTTGGCCCGTCACTATGGAGACCATAGCTGGCATTCTGGGATGGAATCCTGAATGGAGTTCTGGGGATCTATAAATAGCTGGTCCATGCAACATTGTTTCTTTTTAAATAGGATACAGTGTGTCTGACACGTAGTGTTTCACTGATCTACGTCTTTTATCAAGAATCTGGAAAGAAATGTCTGAGCTTCAGGATCAAAATCTACCCTCTGTCACTCACAAGCACACACACACACACACACACACACACACATACACACACACTCACATGCACACACACACTCACACACATGCACACACATACACACTCACTCACACACACTCACATGCACACACACACACTCACGCGTGCACGCACACACACACACACACACTCATATGTACACACATACACACACACACACCACTACATGTATGGACACGCTTGGCCTCCCCTGGTGTTCTCCCGGTGAACAGACTGACACTGGATCACTAATGAAATTGATTGCAGACCACCCCTGGTGAACATAATGGCGAATTTAATGTGGGACTGGTGACAGAAATGAATTGCACACACCTCCCAGGCCCTATTGATCATCAGGTATTGACAAAAGGGCCTCTCTCCACAAATCTCATTGTGGGATTAGTTCAACTGAATCGGAAGCACACAGCTTGCCATCGCTTCAGTTTGTCATCTCTTTGCTAAGAGCATTATGCTGGCCAATAGCTCAGCTTAAGCTATGGTTTCACGGCTCGGCTCAAACTGCAGTGAGGCATTAGTGAAGTGGTCACGCTTTATGGTACATTTTTTCAGTACATTCACTAACAGTAATCACTAACACACTTCAGACTAACAGTAATCACTAACATGCTTCCGACTAACAGTAATCACTAACATGCTTCCGACTAACAGTAATCACTAACACACTTTAGACGAACAGTAATAAGTAGTGAGTCAGTGCAATAACAGAAGGACACTCCTCCAATGTCTGCATTTCACACCCTCAGCTGCTGCTGCTTTTTTTAAATAAAAAGTGTTACTGCTTGAGGAGTTTTTCACAGAAATATTTTTCTCACTCTGTTCTCTGTCTGCATGTTTTATGCCTGTTTTCATCCCTTGCTGTTCCCCAACTGCGCCCCTGACCAAGTGACCTGGTAGACAGGTAGACCTTTAACAGGTGACCTGGTTTACAGGTAGACGTTGAACCAGGTGACGTGGTAGACAGGTAGATGTTGCAGCTGGGTGCAGACCCAGTGCAGCTACAAGGACACCTAGATACCCACTGTCGCTGTCCGGCTGTTTGAAATGTTCTCTTCCTGTCTCTGACCCCATGTATGTGTACAAGCCGCAGTTGAATTTTAAACAGCGCTGCTCTCAAAACCTTCTTACAGCCATTACACAAAATGACATTAGCATTGCATTTACTTCTTTATCATGCACTCTTATTTAGAGCTAATATGAGGAAGGTAGATGCATCCATTTTAAATGTACAACAGGTTTTATTAAAACTGAAGCCATCAGAGACATAACCATTGCGAAAAAGAGTGCTAGACATGTTAAAAAACACAGTGTAAATTCTGAATCAGACCGCCCCCCAAAAATTTAACATTTCTATCATGTTTGTTTAGTATAATCACTACAATTCCAGCATGTCTGTCATTTATTTCCATCGCATTTGGACTGAAATCTGTGAAAGAGTTCACAAAATGATTGACAGGAAGACAGGAAGTGAGGCAGTCCTAATGGGACTGAAAGCACGGACCAATTCAGTACAAAAAAACATTAACCTGTGACCATATGCTAATAGCAGTGCTACGATAACAGAGATATTTTCTCTTTCTCTCTTCCTCTTCCTCAGTCACACCAGCCTGCTTTGAGTGGGAACATGAGAGGAGTGTGAGAATCGGTAGTCGTTAGAAAGGACAGTAATGTCAGGGCTGGAAATAAACCACAGCTGCAGCTATCTCCAAACCCGTACCTCGCGCTTCCTTTCAATTAGGAAAAATGCAAGGCTGAGTGACACTGTCGGTGTCTGAACTATCATTGCCTCTCTCTCCCTTTCTCTCCCTCTCTCCATTTCTCTCCCTTTCTCTCTCTCTGCCATTAATCTGATACCGGGATCTGGATGTTCAGCAGATAGGCTATCAAAACCATTTTATTCATCAGAAAAGATATATTCGGTCAACTTATTCAGTGTCAAATCCCCCAAAAAGGCATTTTTTTTTTTGGTTTCCAAAAATAGCATACTTTACATTTATGCCGGTGTTTCTGCACTTTGCAGAAATGAGCCGGGTAACATTCAGGATCGGTAAAGGGATTATGAACAAATTAGTGTTGTTAAATTTCAGTCCTTGTCTTCGTCTGTTTGTGTCTTTTGTCTTGTTGATGATTTATTTCTCAATTGCTTTGGCTTTGTCCCTTTGTTTTCCTTTCCCGCTTTCCCTAATGAGAAGAAGGTGCACTTTGAACATGAGGGATTTTGAGCTGGCGGGGGAGGGAGGCTCATGTACCTGTGTGTGTGTGTGAGTGTGGGTGTGTGTGTTTGTGTTTTGTCATTGTGAAGTGAGTGTCTCATCCTTTCACTCCCATTTCCTTTGCCTTTGAACTCTTCCTTTTCCACAAATGGTTTTGTTTCAATAATCAGGTGTCCACACTTACCTGGAGGGATACAAGATAATGTCACTATGAAAAATAAACTCCACACCCACACTCACACACACACACACACACACACACACTCACACATGCACACACAGCATAACACTGTACTCTTTGCTCTGATCCCTTTTGTTAACAGGTACTTCATTGACCGGGTTGGGATTCACTGATTTATAGCACTGTAGTACATTATAATTTTTCACCTCATGGTTGCTTTGGCGATGCTTGACTAACCGCCAGGGGAACAGTGGGGTTTAAAAATACATCTGATCCAACCGTGCACTCACATTGGCCAGGGAATACCGGGCCTGTCTGATTTACCCATGATCCTCCTGGATACTGGCAGGATTGAGGCGGGCCCATTTCTCACAGTGCCTGCCGTGCGAAAGATATGCTTCTCTTTTTCACTCTCGCCCACTGCATTCAGGGAATTTATTGTATTTTTTTAACTTATTTTTTTAAATCCTTCGATATCTCAGAATTCACGTGTGGTCGTGTGGGCAGAGAGATATAACGGGGCCGTTTACATAAATGTCACGGGAGAGAGCAACAGAGTCCTTTCATCGCTCCCGAAAAAGACATACTGCAGCATGAAGCAGAACCCCAGCCATCCCTCCATGTGAAGAGGCCCTTCCTCCAGCAGCATGCTGGCTCTCAGGCCCTTTTAATCCATGGATCCTCCAGCAGCACGTAGAGTGTATAAAAACATTGGCAGGTGGGTTGTGTCAGCTTTTCTGTGTGTGTTTGTTGAGCAGGGCTAGTGTGTGTAATTCAATTCAATTTTTCAATTCAATTTCAATTCAATTCCATTCAATTCAATTCAATTCAATTTTATTTATATAGCACTTTTTACAACAAATTGTAACAAAGCTGCTTTACAGTTGATCCCTGGCCTGAAACGCCCTCACAGCAAGCCAAGGCAACAGTGACAAGGAAAAACTGCTTTGTGTAGAATGGAACGGAATGGAATGGAATTGAATTGAATTGAATTGAATTGAATTGAATTGAATGGAATGGAATGGAATGGAATGGAATGGAATGGAATGAAATGAAATGAAATGAAATGGAATTGAATTGAATTGAATTGAATTGAATCGAATCGAATCGAATCGAATTGAATTGAATTGAATCGAATTGAATCGAATTGAATTGAATCAGTAATGAGGCTTCCAAAGAACCACTTGGTAGCACAGAAGAGGTTTGCATATATTTATAAATGGACATATCTGGGGAATGATATGATGTGTGAAAGCAGACCCGTATGAGAAGCTGGGCTTTGGCTGAGGTCCTGCTCCTGCATGATGACAGGCACAGGCAGGCTGTCATGCACCCCCCCCCCCATCCCCCAAACCGCTCCATCTAAAGGGCGATAGAACAGGTGATACAATGTTGACACGTCTCTTGGAGGACTCCGGTAGCATATGGATTGGTGCCATGGAAACGGTCTCCGTGGGAGATTAAGCATCTCTTGGCAGAATGGTGACCAATAAAACAGACAGGTCCAGGGCTTGGGCTGACGTCTCCAGAGTCCCAAAGGCATGGCCTCTGTGGGTTCATCATTTGGCAGGTATTGGTTGGCGCTGTGACTGACAGACCAGATCATATTGCGCAGCTATGTGAACACCGGACTTGTCCTATAAAGTCGCATTTAGGTCAAAACTGTTGAGAATTAAAAGTTTACCATTACTGGGTAAGAACCAGAGTCCAACCACAGAATCAGTAGATATGATCGCTAACAAAATAAGTTAAATGAATGACTTCCATGACCCCAAGAACGGGCAAGTGGAGTGGATCATGTTGGAACTCATTAGTTAATGCTGAAAAAAATGATTTCTGAAATCATCGATAACACTGGATTCTTTTTGCCTAAATGCAGCAAAAAAGAAAAAAAAAGCTGCACATAAACTATTAGCGATACATAAATCACTTGGGTGCGAGGACAGATACCATAACCAAATAAAACACAATTAATACAAAAGGCAAAATGCCTCTGAAAGGGTCAGTTAGGAGCCATCAACTCCATTATGAGCGCATCTGTAATGACCTGTCAATCACTGTCAATCACTGCCGTTTAAGGTGGCACACGGCTGAATTCAGTGATTATATATATATATATGTTACATGCACAGAAGAAAACTATGTGATTAGATAGGCATAAGAGTGACATTGAAATGTTTAAACCTGCAGTCCTCACTCCAGGCTCTGGACAGCCGCAGTGCATTCTGGTTTTTGTTTTCACCTGAAATTCTAAAGTAAGTTCAGAGTTAACTAACTTACTGGTCTTTATTAGTCATTGAATGTTGAGCCACATGAAAAACCAGCGCACCACGTGGCTCTCCAGGTCCAGGGTGTCTCGGAATGTAAGTGCACCTGACAGGCGAGCTGTCTGGCAACGCTCAGTGCGCCTTCCACCCCAGAGAACTGGCAGAGCTACGTGGGAGTGCGTCATTGACCCAGCTACACCGGAACCGGAACAATCTGGATCAGTCTGGATCAGCCGTCACACTGCATGCGTGAGGAGAGCGCCAGTGTGTCATCTGGAGACAGGAAATCCAAGCCATGACAGTTTTTAAATCCGTTTCTTCCCCCAGAGATTTGGGAAAGTGAAGTTCAGGATGCTTATTCTGCTCGACACCAAACCTGCATTAGAGGGAGAGAAAGACAGAGAGAGAGAGCGAGAGAGAGAGAGAGGGATGGGGGAAGAGATCGAGCTGAGAGACAGAGAAGAGGTGGGGAGACTGTGCACACAGATTTAACATTTTGAGTCAATCTTAGGCCACTTTAGGAAATGTCTTTTTTTTAGCAAAGCCACTCACTGTCTTCCAGCACCAGCACAGCATCCTGTTCATTAAGTGTGGTGACGGGACTGCCCTATTTTGGGATTGCTTTATAGCCTCCGAAACCTTGATGGGTTGCCAGTACAGAGGAATCTTAATGGTGAATTTTTACCGGAAAATTCTGGAAGAGAGCGTCAGGCCAGCCCTCCATCAGTTGAAGATGTACCAGACAGACAGACAGACAGACTATTTAAACAAATTTGACATACAGAATAATGTATTCAGAGTAAAATGCATTTAATATTATAATATATATTATTATATAAATATTATACTACATAAATAATACTAACAACAAAAGTAATATTTGGAATTGCTGAAGTCAAAGCTGGGACTTCAGCTCTATTCATATTTTTCAGCTGGAGCTATAGCAAATCTGAATGCAAAAAAAGGCTAAGGTTCCTCTGAATATATATCTTATATTGAATAACCCAAGTATATATTTGTTTACTTATTTTCCATTATAATTTCATGGTTTCCACCTCTTCCATTAACCTGACACCTTTCAGTGTACAGGAAACTGCATTTTATTTCAGCATTTTTGATTGGGTGTAGGCTACAAAGCTTTGATAATTAATTGCTATTGACCTAAAATTCTGAACTACAAATTTTACTGCATTCGATGAAACATTCCCACAATAGGGATAATTATCACTGTGAATTGTGGCACCATTTAAATCTCCATTTTCTCTTATGTTCTCTATCACTTTGAGGGTAGATTCTCATCTACATCACAGACTCCCCTGGGCAGCACGAGCTCTTATCCGTCTGGCTGTAATGAAATAGAGATGGAGTAATCAGATTCCTGATGCTGGACCCTAATAAGGAGTGAAGATTAATATCCTGACTGATAATTAATGATTGGTGATGTGTAAGGGTTTCACTGATGGGGTCAGTGGAAGTGAGACCCCTGGAGTCTGACTGTGTGGCCACTCTTCTTCCTCACATCCCCTAAAACAACATGCAGAAAATCTAAAACTTTGGGCCAGAATTGGCCAAATTTGTTTCAGCAGAATGAATTTTCAGACAGCATGAATGCGCTTAAGAGTTCATTGTGATGTGGCAGGTTGCATAAAGGTACAGACGTTTGATCTTGGGCTTGGTGTCCAAGGGGGCAGCGTCATACCTCACAATCTTTTTAATTGAAGTGAATCCCAAATGGACCATAAGAAGAGAAAGATTAAAACAGAAAGGAACAGACATGAAGGTGGAGATGTGGAGGGGGAGGGATGCCTGAAGCAGGGTGTGTGATGGGAGATAAGGTATGTGGCAATTTAATACCTGTGGAGAAAACCAGATTGGACGGACAGAGGTATTTGAATGAGGGGTTGTCTGAAAATGCTTCTCCTGAACCTTTGTTTTAACAAACTCCATTTACATGTGAAAAACAGCTACAGAAACATTGGCATTGCAGTTTCTGTGCATTGTTTCTTGTCTTGTAAATGGTGTTTGTAAAGAGAAATGTTCTTGAGGCGTTTTTTTTAAATAATCAAAATAAAGGGCTTTGTGAGTAATGGCGAGGGATTGTAATGTAATAATGGAGGCCAGGGCTTGTAGAGGGTTGCAAGTTCAATTCCCTTCTTGGGCACATAGCACTGGGGTGCCACTCTGCGCGGTACTTAACCCAAATTACCACAGCAATTACCCTGCTGTATAAGTGAGCACTCTGTATGTTTCTCTGGATTGAGACATGCACTAAATGCCTCAATAAAATGAAGTGAAAGGTAACCAATCTCTTCAGTCACTCCCTGGAGATCTCAGAAGAATAATAAACTCCTGGCAAGAGGTGGTAAGCTCCCGGGCCCTACCCACAGGTAAGGCACAGCTCTTGAACTT
Organism: Albula glossodonta; assembly: GCA_019788955.1. Classification (NCBI taxonomy): domain Eukaryota; kingdom Metazoa; phylum Chordata; class Actinopteri; order Albuliformes; family Albulidae; genus Albula; species Albula glossodonta. The sequence continues at coordinate 6,861 of JAFBMS010000391.1, read as the reverse complement.
CTCCTCTAAATATCTAGCTGGGTTGTGTGACGGAAAGCATGAGCTGTGTTCGTCAGTGTGGATGACAGCATCTGCTCAGTGCCTAAGATATGAATGATGTGTGATATCTCCTGTCCTGCAGGCAGGGAGGCTCGAGGGCGGACTGTTTTCTTGGACCCGAGAGGAGAGCAGAGCCAAGAATCTCGCACCCTTCACTAAGTATTTCATGCCTTCCTGCTCTCACCAAGACAGCACTGGGAGGGGTTATACATTTCTACTTATTTTGCCAGTAAATCTGAATGCTTCTTATTATTTTACATAGTCTCGTGTTGGTCTGGAATTACACTTCATCATTTCCATAGCAACCACCCCTCAAAAGGGGTTATTACAGGCACCAAATGTGTTCCCTGTTTGATTTATTTGCTTATTTATTTTAAAGTGCACCTAAGGTTGTTCCAGGAGGAAGAGCATGCGCAATGAACTTTGCTTTGGAGATACGGTGCTTCCGGAACAGTCATCCAATTTCTGTCCTCATCCTGAAACTTTAAACTGTGAATTAAAAAAAAAAAAAAAAAAAAAAAAACAAAAACAGATTGGGACTGACTCTCTGTTTTACCCTGGTAATGCTGAGCTAATTATTTCCTCACCAGTTTACCAACATGCCAGAATGTCCATGTGACACCCAAAAATATAACTAAATTAATATTATATATATATATATATATTTTTTTTTTTTTTTTTTACGTTCTTAAGAACAAAAAAAAAAAATAAATTGGTAAGTTTGTTTCAACAAGCATTCCCCACACAACAGGCTCTCTCAGGCAAAGCTGTGAAAGTCTGTTAGGTTCCCCATTAAAAGCAAGCTCCCCCAAGAGCAGCTTGAGTCAGGATCCAGAATATATCAGAATACATATATTGTATGGGTGGGTGGAAGATGAGGAGTGACATCATCTCCCACCTCGGCAGTAGAGTGCCTCCCACACATCAGCTGAGTTAGGGGAGGGAGACGGAGCATTATGTTTTGGGCAGTCTGGGAAATCAGCCAGGGCACCTGGGAAATGGAGTCTTCAGCAGCAGCAAGTGCTACTGAGATCATTACTCACCATAGTGAGTCAGGATTTCTAATGACTCATGAATGATGTTGTTAATAAAATGCTATTAATGTTGGTAATGATTATTATTATTAGTAGTAGCAGTAGTAGTGGTAGTATTAGTATTATTAGTAATAGTAGTAGTATTTGTAGTAGTAGTAGTAAAACTAATTTAAAGAAATACAAATAAATTGCATCTATGTAGCATGTCCCATGATCTCAGTCCACTTTACAGTGAAGGAGAGAAATCAATTCTACTGCCACCAGCAGTGAGCTATCAGTGATGCATTGATTTGCACCAATCACTATTGCTCTGAGCACAATCTTTTGATTGGTTCATACAGATCAATGGTGTGGCTCCACCGATTATGGCCTTTGTGACGTCACTGGCTCATTCTCCCAGCTCTTCTGCGTGTGCCTTTGCGTGACTCTGTGAGACGTAATGTACAGAATACCACAGGACATCACAAAATATGTTTGAAGGCTCACTGGATGAAAGCAAAGAGAAGGGATGGGCTGACGAATAGAAAGTAAGAGTCATATTGGCTGATCATTTGGAGGACAGGATATTTCCCATTTTGGTCCACCCAGTTTAAATAATTTTTCCTCAGGCCTTTCTAGTGACTGGCTTTTCCCTCAGCCTAAAGAGGAGGAGGCCACACCCTCCTCATGTGATCCTCTGCCTGAGTCATGTGACAATTCTCCCTTACTTCTTTCCGCACTGCAGTCACATATCATCTACCCCATTGAAGGAGCCCAAAGGCTACATCACACGATCAGCTCATGGATCTCGCTGGTGATTGGCCAGCCGAGGCAGGCTGCTGCTGGACAGTGATGAGGCCGAGGATTTTAACAGCGGCTGAACCCCTATACTTCCGCAGCGAGGCCCAGCTAAACGGTTACCCGACCGACCTGGAGCGCAGGGCATGGCTGGAACTCGAAGGAGCTGTGTTGTGCGTGCTCACAGCCAGGGGGTTGAGTGGGGGGCGTTGGGGTGGTTGGGGGGGGGGTTCCTGTCAGTGTTAGTAGGACTGAATTTACATTCCCCACATGACAAGGTGGCAAAACTCTTTTCAGCTTCTGTCAGTGGCTGCCCTCTTTACTATAACCTTTATTTATCCATTTATCTGTCTCCCAGAAACTTCTGCAGCCTGACCGGATGGTGGTGACAGCCAGCCCTGACCTCCCCCTCGCTGCTGTTTTCCTGTCAGTTTGTGGGGGGGGTGGTGTGTGTCTGGTGGGGTGCAGGCAGGTGGGGAGGGGGGTGGTGGGGGGGGGGTAAAGGAAGCAGTGTTTAGTATTCCGCTCACTGTGGCATTAGCAGGAATGAAGAAGGGGACATTTCAAGGAGGATTCTTCATTTCTATTATTATTATTATGGCTATTTGTATATTTCCTGTATGCTAACGCAGACACACAACTTAAATAGGCTACATATGTCATACCTGTGCCAATAGGTGATAAAAAAATTACTATTTTTCTTTTGCTCTCAGAAATAAAAATGTCATGAACTATATGTTGACATGTCAGAAGAAAATAAAACGAGTATATTTCAGCTATGAAAGCTATGTAGTAAATAAACTGAGAGACAGCGAGAGTTAGAGGAATGAGAGAGGAACACTTTTTAATGTCAGGGTTCCTTTTGAATACGAAGCAGCAGTTTATAAACAAAACATACATTTTTACAGGTACATGCAGGTAGGTAGGGGCTCTACTGTTTTTTGACATTGTTACCTCTGCAGGTAAAAACTAATTGAGAGCTTTTGAATTCTGCTTTATGTACTTTGAAATACTTTCCACAGGATGGTAGTTTGAGCACCAAAATCAAGAGACCATGAGTCGTCAGATTAAAATGGGGACAGATAAAAAGAGGTAACAGCCTCGGGTTCCACTAGAGCCCTGTTCTGGATTCGGTCTCTGCACGGGGGCTTGGGTGAGTCTTGGATGCTCAGTGCAGAGGTACCAGAGCCCACAGCAAGAGCCTCTATCTTCCCCTCTGTTTTGGGGCTCTGACCACGATGGGCGGCTTAGAGGTAAAAGACAATAGGACCGCCCCCAGTGAAGAGCACTTGATTTTCAATTAGAGCTGCATTGAAAACAACCGCATGAAAAATGCATGAAATCAGCTGCTTAATTAATTTAAAAATACAAATTTATGCAAATTGAATGTAAAGGAGAATAAAACTGGAGAGTAAGGAGAAGTAAAACTGAAACATGGGGAGATTACTGATTATGTTAAAATTCATTATTCATATGATAACATTCAGAGTTACCAAGGCTGCCATTTCAAAAAAAAATTTAAATTTAAAATAAAAAAAAAAAAAAATCAGCAGATCAAGGTAGTCCATTGTAACACCACTGCTCAGGGACAGAACATTCTCTGGGCTTCTTCTGTGCTGAATGTAGAAGCAGGAAAACTTTTCTGGGATACTGAACCCATCATAAGGAATCTGGGGGCATTGAAGAGCCTGCAGACAGCCTGGGCATCTGTGGGTCCTGGATCATGGGCTTCTTTACATATTCACAAAATCAGCTAAACCATCTGAATGTGCCGCACTGCTCACGTCACATGTAAGACACATCTCACCAGCAGAGATGCCTTTGTCACGTGAAAAGGAAGATTTCACTTCCGGAGACATGTCAGCTCTGATTCCGGAGATATAGAACAAGAATATCGTCCCCCTAGCCCACCCCCAGCAGAGTAATGTGTTCCACTACATTTTTGCTTCCTGCACACATGTTTAGTCCAGCTCACCCATACTCAAAGCACCCAATGAAACACCCCCACATGCACAGCTCTGCTGTGGACGCCGCTGTAATATGCATGCTGCAGAAAAAGCCGCTTGCTAATGTTGGTCTCATGGAGGCCATGCACCACATACCTGATGTTCCACATTCCCTCATGCAAATGGACTGCAATGCTGGGCAATAAAGCAGGTACTCTATTCTGGTACCTCAGCAGTGCTCAATTCAAGACCATGTGGCATGTCACAGCAATTAACATTTGCCATTTGCATTGTTTAAAAAAAAAAAAAAAAACCTTACTCAAACCTCACTAAAAAAAGGTTTACCTTATTCAACACAGTTTGACACATTAAGCTGTTCAACTGGAATACAGGCAGAATGCCCAACCCCAATGGCTGTATACAATCAGTGCTAATTACAGGATTACACTAGCCTTCAACTACTGTTGCAAAATGAAGGGAAGGCCGTGAACTGACAAAAATAATAATCAATCGTTCTCTTCTGGAGTGTTAATTTAGCTCTTCTGTGCTCTCAGCGGTAGCAGTGTGTGGGAAGGTCCAATCACATTTCCCTCCTGAAACCATGCTAAATTGCGCTCAAAGTGCTTGGAGTGAGTCCAAAAATCTGGTGCGTCAGCCCAACAGATCTTAAACGACCGTGAACGCACGCACGCCTGCACTCCATCGCGGGAGAACAGAGGAAGGCAGAAAATTATAGGCTTTCAGTTCATCTGTGTTCTGAACAACGCTGAACTCGGAAAATGCATTTTGTGAGAATCAGGCAGCCAGCCTGTCGGGTCTGTAGCATTGGGTTTGATGTACCACAGCCATGGGATGCAAGTGAATGTAACACACACGTACTCACACACACGCACACACACACATTATTGATTGATTGATTGGCGAGCACACCATATTTAAATAAAATGCAGAATTAATCCAGGAGCGAATGAGTTGAAATGTGTGTGACCTTATGCCTGGTCATGAGGATTTTCAATTTTTTTCCCCCGATTTTTCCCCTTTTTTTCTCAACCCGAATGTTCAACCGAACTTGTTGACCTCGCCGCAGCATCCGCCCCACACCCCACAGAGATGAAGGGAGCGACGAGAAGGTGGGAGGAGAAGTCGAGCACACGACTCCTCTGATTCATTACGTGACGACGCTCTCACTTCTTTTTCTCATTGCCTATGACATCGAGGGAGACGTAGTCAGCGTACAGTTGGTTTAAACCTCAGTTCGGGTGCTTCACTTAACCAAAACCACTTCAGCAAATATCCAGCTATATAAATGGATTGTGTGTTAAAATGCAAGATGTGTAAGACACTCTGGAAAAACAAAACCTGTTATGTAATGTTAAACAAAACATCTGGAGTCTTTTTCTGGTCATATGATGAATAATGTCATGAGGTCTCGAGTGTGTTTTTCACAATTCTGTTGGCTAAAGTGCAGATGCCTACATCTGGAAAGATAAAATGTGTGAAAGTCATGTGAGACGCTCTGGAAAACAGAATCTGTTTGGCCAGCAACAACTCTCACCCTCTCCAGCAGCGGATGACTGGCAAAGGTCTGCGTTTGCATTTAAGATGTGAAAAATACCTGTAATTTTCATCTTTTACACTGAGGCAATGATATCATGCCTCCAGGTCAATCGATGGTATTTACCTGGGCTCCTTGGTTTGCAGATCGTGCAAGAGGGAGTTTGGCTGATGCCCCAGTGGTTTCCCCACCCAATGAACCCCAAAGTAAGATCAACTATCATTATGTTTTCCTGTCTCCTTCAGTTCTTCAGTTTCTTTTTAGACATTCATCAGAGATTGCCTTCCAGAGTTTGTTTGACAGTTCATATTATTTTACCCAGAATCCATTTTGTACAGCTGGGTATTTAATGAGGAAAATCAGGTTAACCATGACAGCCGTGCCTAATCTTCTGAATCAAGCTAGAATCCCTGGTATCATAAGCCACAATACTTGAACCACTCCACGAAAAAAAAAAAAAAACGTTTCTGACTAAAAAAAACATACTACAAACTGTGGTCCATGAAGGAGAACCATGGAGTCCTCAGCAAAATATATATATTTTTTTAAAAATGGTGTTGCAGATTAATCAAAGTTTGAAAATTGTTGGAGAAAATATTAATAATTAGATCGCCAATTTTCTGGCTTCCACCAAAAATCACTTTCTAAGTGACATGACATGTCTTTTGCATTGTATAGGACAGTGTGACTTGGCAATACTCCACTTCCCTGAAGATGAGAGCCGATTGGTTCTTTTGCACCTCCATGGTTTGTGTTGGTGGAGGCAGGTTATCTGGCTAACTTTTGCTAAAAAGGTTGAAGTAAACATATTTAAAAGGCTGATTTAGTTCCCAGCCAAATACTTAGTAAGTAGTATTGCGCATTTGGAACATGTTAAACTGTTTGTTAGAGCTGCTTTGGTGATGCAACCATAAAGAAACAATCCATGCCACACTGATAAGCAAATGATATGAGCTGACAGGGTTAATTTCACTGAATCTCATTCCCTAAAAGCTACTGAATTAACAAGGCAGGTGATGTTTAAATGGAAAAGAGTCCCCTCTGTGACACCTAGCAGGGATTTCACGGGCTGAGATTTTGAGAAGTGAATTCCTGCGTAACATTTGAGTGGCATTCCTTCTGCCTCCATGCTTCCATTCTGGGTGACCCTGGGGGTGGGGGGGTGCATTAGTGGGGCGATTAGTGGGGCCCACAGTGCAGTAGCCACATGCGTGCTTCGGGGTGTGAAAGGGCATGAGGGGCGTAATCGGGAGGTGGGCTGATGGGGAAGATAAAAGGACATTTTTCTGTGCCTGAGAGCCCAGATGGGAAACACTGTGAGCAAATTACCCACAGCCTGAGTAACCATCTGAGTATCTCTGGGAGAGTGTACACACACACATACACTCACACACTCACACACACACACATACACACACACACACACACTCACTCACACACACACACACACACACACACACACACACACACACACACACACACACACACATACACACACACACACACACAC